>JAODUE010024797.1:0-22876 GCA_027564755.1 Amblyopsis hoosieri
TTTAAGCAATAACATAGCACTCTCTCAAACACAGCCCTTTTAGGATCTAACATATAGCTAAAATAGAATATCTAAAACGTTAAGCACAATTTTCTACAATATCTACAGTGTATCTATCTGTCAGCCTGCTGTGCAGTGTATGTGCTGTGTCTGTCTATATATCTAGTATTGATGTTGCTTGCTAACCTGTTGTGTTCCTGTAAACCTCCACCCAGCAGGTCTCTACAGTCAGATGACAGGCGTCGGCTGGAGGCCAAGATCACTCAGCTGGAGGAGGAGCTAGAGGAGGAGCAGGCCAACGTGGAGAGTCTGAGCGACAGGATGAGGAAGAGCCAGCAGATGGTAGGGCTTGGGGTCAAAGGTCATGGCGGCCCAGGTTCAGATAACATAAGGTGTTAGCAGTACATTGTCTCTCTCAGTAGCTAGGAGTCAGTGTTCAGCATGGGGGTCCTATAGCTGCACTACACCCACTCATGTTGCTGACCTATGACCCTGTGCAGGTGGAGCAGCTAGGCAGCGAGCTGGCCACGGAGCGCGCCGCCGCGCAGAGCAGGGAGGCCTCCCGGCAGCAGCTGGAGCGGCAGAACCGCGAGCTCAAGGCCAAGCTCCAGGAGAACGAGGGCCAGGGATGGTCTAAACTCAAGGCCTCTATCGCCGCCCTGGAGGCCAAACTGAGAGATGCTGAGGAGCAGTTGGAGGGGGAAAACAGGTGAGGAATGCTGGGAAATGGAGTTTAACCAAACCAAATTAACAAACTGTACTGGTACTGGTTTCAGACTGCTGGGTCAGTGAGTGAAACGTTTGTGGAGCGTAAAGCCCCAGACACACTGCAAACAATCCACCCATCGTCACCAATCGCTTTGTCACTGAAAGTTGGTCGCTTGTTTACATTCCAGGCTCTGGTTGCCTAGGTATCACTCTCGTATCTTTCCCACTCGAAATGTTTCAGTCAATCAACGGTATCCTTAGCTCCCATTGGTAGTCGCCCACTTTGCATTGCGACCGTTACTTCGCCTGCCGTCGCTTCAAGTCGCTTCAAGTCGTTTCAAGTCACTGAATCACATTGCCTTTCAATTGTGTCTCGTCACTACATCGCTTCTAGTCGCTTGCAGTGTGCCCGGGGGCTTAAGGCTTTCTGAGTTGCAAGTGTTGTATATATTGTCTTGTACGTTTTCATCTACAAGGTTATCAAATTGTATGTATATGGATAACTGTTGTTAGAACTGTATAGGGAAGGTATAGTAAGCATTTGATCAAATTCACCAAATATCTCCTTGTAGTCCACTAGCTTGCCATTCTGTGTGTTCTCTAAAACGAATCTGGTACTTCTACACCACGATGTTTGTGTTCCACAATAGGAGCACAAACAAAGTGGTGCAGACCACACACAACAACAATATGCCAGCCTCCACAATGCATTTCCAATGTGGAGGGTGGAGCTCGTGAGGGAGCCACCCTATGGCATTGAAGGGAGAGATGTTTGAGTTTGTTAGCAAGCGTTCTGGAGCATGACTTACTATGTGCATGCCACAGACGCTGATGCGTGTGCGTGTGCGTGTGCGTGTGCGTGTGCATGTGCTATCTGTAGAGGGCGCCAGACGAGCGTCAAGGCCCTGCGGCAGACGGAGAAGAAACTGAAGGACGCCACGCTCCAGATGGAGGAGGACAGGAAGCAGGCACAGCAGTACAAGGATCAGGTAGGAGCTCCTCCCTGCATGCCTTCCCCAGCCTGGAACCCCACAGCCTGGCACCTCACTGTCTCCCCACCCTCTGCCCACTCCCAGGCGGAGAAGGCGGGCGTGCGTGTGAAGCAGCTGAAGTGCCAGCTGGAGGAGTCCGAGGAGGAGGCGCAGCGTGTGGTGGCGGCCCGCAGGAAGCTACAGAGGGAGCTGGAGGAGGCTTCTGAGGCCAACGAAGCCCTCAACAGGGAGGTGGCCTCCCTTCGCAGCAAGCTACGGTACACTGTACACTGATGCCTGGCACAGTGTAGTCTGGTGTAGTCTGATGTAGTCTGATTCAGTCTGATGTAGTGTAGTCTGATGTAGTGTAGTTTGGTGTAGTATGATGTAGTGTAGTCTGATGTAGTCTGATGTAGTGTAGTTTGGTGTAGTGTGATGTAGTGTGATGTAGTGTAGTGTGATGTAGTGTAGTTTGATGTAGTGTAGTGTGATGTAGTGTAGTCTTATGTAGTGTAGTCTGGTGTAGTGTAGTATGATGTATTATACTTTGATGTAGTCTGATGTAGTGTGATGTAGTCTGATGTAGTGTAGTCTGGTGTAGTGTGATGTAGTGTAGTCTGATGTATTATACTTTGATGTAGTCTGATATAGTGTAGTATGATGTATTATACTTTGATTTAGTCTGATATAGTGTAGTATTATGTATTATACTTTGATGTAGTGTGATGTAGTGTAGTCTGATATAGTGCCATTTGATGTAGTCTGAGTTTGATATTTGTGATTTTAAATGGCCTTGTGTTTCCTTCACCCCTGGCTGTTGCTGTTTCCAACCTGCCTGACTCCTCAGGTCCTACTGATCTGTCCTGCTGGGGTCACACTTCCAGGGACTTTTGTTGGGTCTTTCTGTAGTTTCTGTCAAACCCTTCTTTCGTCAATCTTCAAACTTTTTGCTTTGCTTTTTGCTTGTCGCAGCCCCATCCCCGTCCGAACCCCCCCGACAGGTCCCTGCATATCTCAAATCTACCTTTGCTCCCATCATCCCTATACTCTATCCTTCTCCCCCTGTCCGGGCCTTCCCAGGTGTGGTGGGGAGGTGGCCTTTGGCCACGGTGGTGGGAGCACGAACATGCGCAGTATCGGAGGAGGCTCGAGGAGCATCGTGTTGTGTGGCAGAAACACCCGCCGGAGCATGGCGAAGGAGAACTCTGAGGAGCAGCCCCCTCCTCCTCATGCCGGTGGAGACCCTCGTGGGGAGGTCAGTGGCTGTCCCAGTGACAAATAGAAAGCCAGCCAGCCCTCCCCCCACACCCACTAATACATACCTGCTACCACGCATCATTTCCAGCTTGCTTCATTGCTTCTGTAATCACTCGAAAGCTAAATTACATTTGCAAATTAATACATTTTATTATTAACAAAGATATCTCACAAACAAGAGTATTCCCCAGGAACTGACATAACTACGGTAAAACATGGATGCAGTCATATTGAATTATATGAATTATCTAGTCAATTACAATACAATAAAAAAATGTACATGCTGCTCCACAAACATGTCAGTTTGCTGTTTAAAGAAAATCTTATTTATCTGGATATTTTATGCCAATTAATACTTGTGGCTAAACAGTGGTAGCTGCTTTTATTGCTATTATAAATGCCTAATTAACAGTTGTGTATACCTTATTTAAAACCAGTACTCATCTGATAAATTTACTTTGAACTCTTTCTGTATTGTGAAAACACCAATGTGCATTTAAACTGCTGCCAACCATCTGTACAGACTGGTGTTTTTATTTCAACTTTATTGCAAACTGGGAACAGCTTTTACCTTTGAACATGCAGGCAAACAGAGAAAACAGTGTTCACACCATGTGAGTCGTGATATAATCTAGAAAGTTCTAATGTTCTGATATTGCTTTCTCTTTGCCCTGAGCAAACAATAAGGGAACATCTGACAATACAATTTGACCTGGTTACCTGGACACATGGAACATGGCGCAAACATGTACATAATTAAAATACAAATCTAAGAACTTACAAAACAGAAGGCTTTCAGTCAGCATTGATACATCTACTTATAGTTAAGCATCTACAAACTATATAACCCTATATTAGTTGTCCTATTCGGCAAATAGCTGATTGCAGCTTGTTTATTTTTAACATAAAACACCAGTAGGCTTCACTGCAGTATTATTATAAATCCTCATTATCAAAAGGAGTTTAAATGACACTCCTGGTAGAGCAGAAGTAAAAGGCTACAAAGGAAACCTCATCTCAATAGCCTGAAGGTGCTTCCTCCAACAACTCCATTGTCCAATATTGTGTTCAGTAGACAAAACATTTTCTACTACTTTTAAAGATGTTTGCTGCATTTTGTGGGCTTGATATACCACAATCCCTCAATTTGTATTTGAGCCATGCTGACTGATCCAATTATCCAATCACCACATAACATCACGGTTATTTAAACAGACGTTCAGTCCACTGCCGTATCAGTACATTGAATGTAAATAATATGCAACACCGCACTAAACACTGACAAAAATAATCACAGAATGTAATTGTGATGTCAAGGAAGGTTGCCAATAGTGACCCAGAGGTCAGAGAAATAAGGCTCTTGTTTCTGATGAGCTGCCATAAAGTCACTAATGTCAGGCCACACAGATGGGCGAGAGAATATCTTACAGAAAGAAAAACAAACAAAAACATAATCAAGAGTTAGTATTAACTGCAACTGTAACTGATGGTATAAACACACATACATTTCACTTAACCATAGTAACATTTTTAGAATGCGAGTTACCGGTAATTGTAATTATTAGGCCATGTTTTTCTCTGAATTATAAACCTGGTCACTAGAGGGCAACATGACACCACAGGTCACACTACTGTAAGTGCGTTGTGGGAATCTCTCAGGTGTTCACAGAAGGCACACAACTTCAACCAGACAGACTAGCTGATGTAAATGCTGTTAGGGAAAAAAAAAATGTCTTGCCCGCTATAGGTTATAACAAGAAAGGTTATTACATTTTATAAGATTCAGGAAGAATACTTTAAACCTTAAACCATATTCATTTTGCTAAGCCTAAAATTAATTTGTACTTTTAAGTAATTTTACACCATTACGATGTTCACGTCAACAATCAGTTAATAAAATGCGCCAGAAAAGCAAAATAAAAAAATAAACACTTTCAGAACATATTACAGTCATGACTGGACTTTTGTAATTTAAAAAAGTCTGCAAATTATTATATGACTAAAAGGTTAGTTTCTCCCACTTTTAAATGGTCTCTTGCTTAATAACACTATAGGAGGCAGCCTCTCACCCATTAATGTGATAGTGACATTTTGTTAACCTTATACCCTAAACTAAAGCACTGACAGGTCAACAAAATGCCACTGTCGCTATTTATTACAAATATCAGTAGTTAGTACACATTTCGGTCTTTATTCTTTAATGAATATCTAATAATCTCAAAACTATCACAGAGATAGCACATCTATTAACGGTAAACTTAAAATGTTTGTTGACACGCTGACTTGATCTTTTATAGTGAATACTGAAGTCTGATGTAGATCATCAGCGATAAGAAATAGTACTTTGTGTTACAGTTGAGTATTTGGGATATTCTCTTAACAGTACTTAATCCCAGTATCTGTGCAGTAGGGCCAGGCAATATGCCAATACATAACATGACAACATAACTTAAATAAAGTACCAGCCATCAGACCATGGTGAGGTGTTTGTTGCAGCACAAGGCAGATACATATTTTCATATTAAGTGCGAGTGCTGAGGAAATAAACCTGAACAGGAAAAAAACAGATCCAACAAGGTCAACAGCAAGACCTCAAGAGCATTGAAGGAAAAATATATCCAGTTCCCTCTGGTTGGTAATAATCCACCATTCTGAAACCATTAAGCATGTAATGCTAACACCACGCTAAGGTGTTAAGATGCAGTGTGTGTACGGATCACATCAGTAGTTTGGGTCCTTGTCCAAAATCCAACCTCTTGATGAGCCTGTGGACAGACAGACAGACAGACAGTTATGCCATACATAAACGCATCTCTTGTTATTTACTATATACTAATATTATAATATACTAATTATATACTAATCACATATCCCAGCAACATTAAACATTAAAAGTCCACAAAATGCATTGTCCTTCATGCAACAGTGCTGATACTCATTTACACAACACTTCAGCTAGCAAGGTAGGACAGACTAGTTAGTGAACCTAGCTAGGCCCTATGCTAACACAAGCATACTGTTTAGCTCCTCACCCCTTATCGTAGAGGCCGTTGGGGGTCTCTGCAGACTTCCTATTGCTCAGCGTCGACCCTGGGGTCCCAGCAAGACCCCCGTGGCTCACAGTCTGGCCCTGGGTGTACTCTCGACACAATGCCAGCTTGGACTCCAGATTCTACGGAGGAGAGGTGGAGCAGTGTGAACACTACAGCGCCACCATGTCTCTCTATAAAGAGCTTCTATAAAAATATGTATGGTTGTCAAAGGAGAGAATACAATTATTTTTAGATTGTTTGCTTTGTGACACGAAGTACACATATGATGTTTGACTATTTAAAAGAAAAATGTTCAAGTCAAGAAAGTCTCAGTTTGTCGTGCATTTATTGCAGTAGAAGACTGAAAATATGTAATTAGTAAGACTACAAACCCCGTGTGTCATGAAGAGAGCATTGTTTTGGTGACGTGTGTTGTGCGAGATGAAAGCTGTAGTTCACTGAGCGGTTACACACAAAACTAAAGATTACTCTATAGTTTCACTACAAGCTGCAACGCTCTTGATTGAACAATTATCTTTTAAATAGACAAACATCATATGTGTACTTCGTGTCACAATTCAAAGACAGGATCTAAACAGAATTGTATTCTCACCGTTGACCACCATAAATATTTTTTCCAAACTAAGGTCTCATAATGCTGAAGAGACTTAGGCTCTCTATACTCTAACATACGGGCATGCTGCAGCTCTTAATGATAGCAACACATTAGCCCTCCTGGTCAGACAACCTGCTGAATGAGGACACTACACAGTAGCAACAGCAGACCTGCGCAACAAACCCTAGGGTCACATGACATGCATCTATTATGCCTCTATTAGAGAGGTGTGTGTGTTCTACCCCAACTTTCCTCAGCAGCTCTCCGACGATGTTGAGTGCAGAGATCCTCGCTGATGTGGTGAGAGGGGTCCCAGACAGACCCTCCCCTGACACACACACACGCAATACAATCAGGGCTCACCACGAAACACACACACACACAATACAAATATCTAATAAGACAACATACTTTGCTGAAACCAAATGCACGATAACACACTAACTCTCTCTCACACACACACACACACACACACACACACACACACACACACACACACACACACTATTGTAATTGATCCAAAACCATTAAGTAACAAAGAGAACATTTAAATAGGATTTACACACACACCTCTGTGGGGGGGTGTCAGGAGCAGGGGGAGGGGCGTAAGCCTGGAAGGAGGGGGTGCAGGAGAAGCAGAGGAAGAAGGCGGGGCTTTGTCCTGCATGGGTCTCTCAGCTGCTGTAGGGAGGGGGGGCGCAGCAGGACAGAGGGGGGTGGGCTTCCTCTCCTGTTTCTGCTGCACCGCTAGCTCCTGTCTGAGATCTGACACACACACACACACACACACACACACACACACACACACACACACACACACACAAGCTGAGTGGATATTATACAAGCAACATTAGGTTGGGTTGTGAAATGTGTGTTGTGGACTAAATGCATTATATAAATTAAACCTGCAGCCATGTAAGTTACAAACCTAGCTTTTGTCAAAGTTGCTAGTGGGACTTGCCTGGCTCTACTGACAGCACCTATACCGTTTGATTTACCCCCTATTTTGAATCCCTCCTTCACAAGTCAAAGTGTGTATACTGCCTCACCCACATCACAACAAATTGTCTACTGTAGAAGTCGCATACATTTGATTAATTTCAAATCTGTCTATCAGTCTCTATTCTGTTGGGTCAACAAATGAAAAAAGGTTGATGCATCATCTCTATGCAAGCTGACGTCACTTTCTTGGAAACGTGGCACCTAGACGAATGTTCAAAAACAATGCAAACGGAAATGATTTCCTCATAGAACAATTCATCTGTAGATCAGATAAACAGCTGCATAACTGACTTCAATGGTTCATACGGAGAAGTATTTGACTGTAGCTACACAGTGCACATAGCGAGTATTTGCCATACTTGTGTGTGTATGTGTGTGTACGCGTACGTGCGTGTGTCCCACCTCGGGCCTCATCCTTCAGTCTCTGGACAGATTCAAGCAGGTTCTCCTTCTCGTCCAGCTCACTCTCCAGGAAGGCATTCCTCTCGATCACCTGGTTCATCCTCTGCTCAAAGTCCTCCAGGGACATAATAGTCGCCCTGGCAACAGAAAGATAGGTAGGGAGTAGGGACAAGAGTATTTCAGAAACATTCCTTTAACATAATGTATGGGTTAGCTAGAGTTTAAAGCTATTTGGTACCAAACGATTAATAATAAAAACTTGTATTGACCCTGGTCTGAACCCGTTGATTACACAATTTAAATGTATGCACAGTGTAAATAGCTATACAAACGCATGTTGAGTGGAGAAATAAATAAATTACAAGAGAGCTACCTGAAGTTGACCCTCCCTCTGGCCAAAAAAACAACAAAAAATTATCATAACTGGGCAGGCATACATTGCCAATACGATAATGATTTGTGTTAAGGATTGCTGACTGATGTTGAAAACGCATTGAATTTGTGATTGCAACGCTGTTTGTGGGCTGACAATTATAGTGTAGGTGGCCCATTTCCAGCACTAAATCCCAATGCGTACTCCAAACATAATATACACAGCCAACAGACCTCAGCAGACACCAGCCTAGACATTCTTTTGCTGGTGTCACAAAGTATGGCTCAGTACGCAACTGTTTAACATTGAGGTGCATTTCATGTGGAGAATGTAGGCTTTATGTACACATTAGTGTGGATGGATAATGAACGGCAAACAAGTGAGTGTATGCATCCTGTACAACTCTGACACCTTAACGTTAGCCACACCTCAGTTGCCACATAGCTAGCTAGCTAGCCAGCTAATATAAAACAATGTAAAACTCGATTTAAATTCCGTCACACAAGTTACCGTTAAAAGATAATCAATCTATTATTATCCTATTTCAATGAACACCCCTTTTATCCTTGTAACGGTTTAGTCTGTGAGACAGAGGAACATGAGGTGACGTCTGACCTCTTGGCTCTCTCCAGGTCATCGTTGGCCTGCTCCAGCTCTCGGATGTATTTGTGCAGCTGGTCTCTGATGGCCGAGGTCTCTGCAAGCTCACCCTCCAGGCGGGAGATTTGCTGGTAGGCCTCTGAGTGCTCCACCTCATACTTCTCCTGGACGGCACAGAGACAGCAAGGCATTATGGGTAAATGGTTGGGACAGACTTAAACAACTGGTTCAAAATGTACAATCCCCAGCACAGCTGTTGTTCATGGCGTCTGCCAAGTGTGGCATTGTGAAGCCTTTGGGGATTAATGGCCAGGGTATAGAAGTGCAGCATTTGCTCTTTAAAACGTGTGCACCACCACGGTAATGCCAGTAAAACAGCAGCATTGCGCTGACAACAGCCCCGTGCAACCACCTGCGTGCCACCACACTCATGAAGCTATGAGCCACGTCCAACACGCAACTGTGCTACAGCTCTCCCAGAAACGCACATGCCCACCCCAGCTGATATTGTGATGTGGTGGTGGTGCCCTGTAACTACACACACAGTTGTTGTGAAGCTGCTTTAAAGCACAAAGGAGATTTCAGGACACAAATGGAGGAGTGTCTCTGTAAAGGCACTAGTTCCAATATATTGCATCCTAAAGCACAGAGCTCATGTCTCAGTCAGTTGGAAGATACACCAGAATGACAATGACAAGCTGCAGATAACTGATAATAGCAGATATTGACAGAGGATATAGGTTATCTGTGACATGGTTGGAATGTGTCCATCGCATCCAGACACACACATACACACATGCACGCACGAACGCGCACACACAGCAAGTCATCAGCTGCTTCAGCTACACTGAAGCAAGTCTCTGTGAGCAAGTGTGTGTGTGTACACCACAGTCTGTAGTCCTAAAGCAGGCAAATGAGGCCCATAAAACAGTCTATCAGCTGATTAACACGTCAATTCAGTCAAACAGACACTTGTCATGTGGTTAGCAGCATTTAACCATGGCTCAAAGGAGCTGGATCAAATACAGAATACTGATACACAGAAAGAATAATGTTCAAGCTTCATATTTTACACTAAAGTCTTAATAAACCAAAATGATGCATCATCTAGTATAGTTAGTCAGTGTGTTTGGGACTTTGGACACACCCAAATCCCCCTGCTGGCCAATAAGTGACATTTCCCTGAATTCCTGTTCATTTTGGGTGTAACCCATCTTGCACAGTAGCCACTAGAGACTTGACTATCCCATAGTAGGACATGCCAATAATGCTGGGAAACCATAGCAACCAACATCAACAATGAATGTAAACAGTATGAACAGAGAAGTACTGTATTTTCTGACACATCTACCCAGCTTCTGTTTGTCTGCTGGAGCATTACAACTGGTGGTGGTGCACTCACGGTCAAGGCCTGAAAAAGCCATTTGCCCTGTCAACAGCCACTTGCATACAGCAGATCACCACTTTAACCATTTAAGGTAGAAAATAGTACGAATAGTAAAAGAGTAGAGCTCTCCCACTGGAATCTATAGAGACAGTGGAACAGTTGCAGTGTTTTATACTAAATATGCAGATTAAAATGCCTCCATGGTCCATAAAAGCCCATTAAGACATGGATTACTTCACTGCAAAACAAATCTACCTTTGGGTATTAATAAAGTAACCTAACCTAATGGATGGTGAATATGTTCTCTGTACAAGTGTGTGTGCTTCTAAAGAACCTAATAAACGTCTTCACCGTAGATTAACCGATGCAACCTCATTAGAGTCAGCAGAACCAGACCTATAGCTCACCACCAGTAATGCGTCTCAGAGGGGCATTCTCTACCTTATAGGTCTCCAGCTCCATGCGGAGGCGGTTGTTGGCGGCGAAGAGTTCACGGTTCCTGGCCTCGTACTGCTTCAGCTCCGTCTCCAGCTCCACCTCGTATTCCCTGCTCATCTGCTGGAACTCTGCCAGCTCGTCCTGGGCCTCCAGCGCACTGAACACACACACTATTTTTACACAACTGGTGTGGTGGGGTCGGACAGCAAGTTTGTCTAGCACACAACATGGCTGCTTAGGAGGACAGACAGCAAACATATTCCATTTGACAGAATGGTTTGACATAATTGGTTGTGTCAAATCAAAACCTTTTCTCCAATATCTTGAGTAAATCATTCAAAAATAAAATTGGATGTCCAGGCCTATTATTATTTTATTTTAACTGAAGTAACTAAAGACAAACGCCTTAGGCAATCCTATAAAAAGAGTCAAGCAATGATGTGTTGAACAAGATGTAGATTGCTATTCCTAGCACCCTTATGTAATGTAACTTGCTCAACAAAGACACCGTTGTATATAGAGTGGTAAATGCTGGATCACAATAAGAGCCAACCCAAACCTCTGGCGATGCTTGTCTGCCTGCTTCTTCCAGTACTCCAACTCCTCTTCAAGTGAGCCGAACATGGGAGGCTCCGTGTCTCCCATGATCTCAGCTACGGTACATCAACCGCAACTAGCAGCTACAGGTTCCTGTTCGCACCACAGTTGGTGTCTGTGAAAGCAAAGCGAGAGAACAGTGTTTTGTGTGGTTCATATCTTTATATAGATTGGCCTACTGTGACAAATATGACCAGAACAGTTACCGGTATACCAGTCATGAGAAAAAGGGAAGTTAACCAGTTGCCTGTCCCGTTACTTGGACAGACTGCACTATACCGTACCGTAGGGTATGGTAATGTGAAACGTTGCCAATCAACTGCACCAATAATCTGAATTACCGTAGCTCCTTGAAATCTATGAAATAAAGTAATAAGTGGTAGTGCGGTAGTCTAAACTTTCCTCAATAAATAAGTTAGCAACATCGCAATAGCAATAAACGACTGACACAAAAGTAAAACATACCGAGATAGACTTTACTGTAGGAAGTTACTTTACCAGTACGGTACGTTATAATCTTCTGTGAGCCTCTTGATGTAGGCTAATGTATACTACCGGAAATTATTTGATCACTGTAAAAATTAGCAGCTATAAAACAAATATAAAACATTATAAGAAAGGATTCGTTCGAAGCTGAGAACAACAAAGTTGTTCAGAGGGACGAACAATGCAAGTGGTTCTTCATATTGTCTAAACTAATCCACCAATGGTGAGTTAGTGTGCACTTCATGAATACATACCACTGGCCAATAATCTGACAATCAAAATCCAAGAGGGCGGTTTCAGAGTTATTGTCCAATCAGATGACACTCTTACTCTTTTACTCGTAAAGATATTCTCTCAGATCATAGACACAACCAAAATATAAGAACGGACAGAAATTGTGAACTTTGAGTTGAAAATATTAAAATGGTTTACTGAACATTTACCACAGTAAAAACAATTTCATTGTGGCAACCTCAACACATTCCTGCACAGCGCCCTATCCAAGAAGTGAAAAGATTTTACTTTTAATTTGTAGCCTAATCACTGCATTCTTAGTCGTATTCTACGTACAAAGCTAAATTAAACACTACCGTTATTGCCTTAATTTAATCATTACAATAGACAATAATATTGTCAACATAATGAGCTAAAGCTTTTTTCTGAATTTTAAAATAACCATATGAGAATAATTTAGGTGATTTGAACAGTAGCTTAGTCCTCTGGATATAGGAGAGGAGAGCTGGCACCAGGGAATTCCTATTCCTGTTAATGTATAACAGGTGACATTGGGTCAATTGTATCTTTTTCAAAGGGATTATATTGATCTATCTGATCCCAGATAATCCACACACACGCATGCACGCGCACACACATGCATGCACACACAAGCACTGGAATAAAGTTGCTTCACACTGTAGACATGAACATAGTTCAATTTCTCTGCCCTCACTCCATGTCTAGACTAGATAGTTTATGTTTTCTACAACTGTGAAGTCTTGTTTTTATTAACACCATATTACAGTAAAATCAGTCATGTCTTTGGTGTTGAGTAACATTCAAACATTAGTTTGGTAAACAAGATCTAAAGGCATTCCAGCACCCAAAGAAGTGTTAAAAATGTGTATTTAATTTATCAACATTTTATAAAGTCTAACTAGTTGGGTAATTGAGGCAACATTGCATTTTGTTGGTGATAATCCCTTAGACAGTGGTTTTTAAAATGTTACTTATATATGTAGCATATATTAAAAAAAAAAAAAAAAAAACTGGTGGTGTTACTTATAACGCAAATATCATTCTTCAACCTCAACAGTCAAATGATTGACTATTCTAGTACTATTCTTTCCATGAGTATAAAAGTGCCCACAAACCTTTTGTGCGCCGCAATGCTTTTCAAAATATGTCCTAAACAATTCAGTATAACAATATATCTTAACTGGTTCAACCTAATATTGTGTTTATTTTGTTCATGGATAATGTTGGTGCATTGTAATGCAACACAATATAATAGAAGAATGGTTAAAGGTGGAGTCAGTAAGTCTTATACACTTACTGTCAAATTCAGCTAATATCTTGTAGGGTAGATGGACAAACCCACTGTAGGGATGACCGATGCGGTTCCGAGTAGGTGGAGTAGATCACACACAGATCACAGTGTGTGTGTGTGTGTGTGTGTGTGTGTGTGTGTGTGTGTGTGTGTGTGTGTGTGTGTGTGTGTATAAATAAAACAGCTATTTAATGTAGCAAGGCCATCTTAATTCACAGCACACACAGACACCCCCTTCCCAGCTAATACACCTGAACTTAAATAGTCATCAGATGAGACCAAGCTGAATTGCAGGAGAATGTTCATAAATACCTATTTCAGAAAGGCATGTTCATTCATATCCATTCTACATAAATACACACAAGCACACACTTTACCTACATACACCATTGCCTAAAACATAATGCATCATTCAGTCATAATTACCATTTAGCCACAATACATAAGCCACAAACATCCCACTACACCCCCTTCCTTAATTTCACTTGGTACACTCCAGGAGCCAACACACGCTGCCCAATCAGAGCGCACCTCAGAAATGGAGAGCTAATCAGTGATCAGAAAGTACACCCATGCATTAAATGCCTACTGGATCCAAGGAACAGTCAAACACACAGAATAATTTAACAAATACATAGAGATATTAACAGCTATATGTATGGCTATATATCACTTAGTAACGTGAGGTAGATTGTAGATCTTCCTCACATATCTCCTCACGATTTGCTATCTGTCCATTCTGTGTGGGTCTAAAATAATAATCCTGTGATCCGACACAGCTCTGGCTCTGTAAATGAGAACAACAACACAATACTGCCCAAGTCTTGGCAAAGTGTATTTAGGAAGAGGTGTTTGTTTTGATTGAGTTCAGCATCACTGACTCCACCTTTGAGCTTTATTCAGCTATGTCTGAATAATGTATGTCTATCATGTTTGGTATGTAATAGATACCAGAAGAACCGACGTAAATAAATGCACTTCATTTGACTGCATTCAAACAAACATAAACATACATTTACAGCTACTCAAACATTATGTTTGAAAACACAAGGATGCACTGACAACATTCAACATTAATGCTCAAATCATACCATCCATCCATCCATCTTCTCCTGCTTATCTGGAATCGGGTCGCGGGGGCAGCAGCTCCAGGACCCCAAACTTCCTTTTCTCGAGTCACATGCTCTGATTGAGGGATCCCCAGGTGTTCCCTGGCCAGTGTTCACCTAGTCCTGGGTCTTCCCCGAGGCCTCCTCCCAGCCAGACGTGCCTGGAACACCTCCCAAGGGAGGCGCCCAGGGGGCATCTTAACTAGATGCCCGTACCACCTCAACTGGCTCCTTTTGACACAAAAGAGCAGCGACTCTACTCCGAGTTCCTCACGGATAGCTGAGCTTCTCACCCTGTCTCTAAAAGAGACACCAGCCACCCTCCTGAGAAAACCCAATCCGGCCGCTTGTACCCGTGATCTTGTTCTTTCGGTCATGACCCACCCTTCATGACCATAGGTGAGGGTAGGAACTAATAACCACACCAAATATCAGAGGTTTCCTGGATAAAAACACATTAATTATACTATACAACTATAAATATGGAATTTTTGTTACACATTCATTAAAGGGAAGCTTTACAAGTTGTACTTCTGATTGTAATTATAGTTCCTGTAAGAATCACATCAGATTGTCGACCAATCAAAGGGAGATAAATATCAACCCATCCCAGAAAATACACAACTTGTTAACACACAAATACACACACCATATGAAAACATAGTGATGATATGGCCAATCATGTCAGTGGAAAAAGCACATGTACAAGGAGAAGAGACCCTGAGCCAAGATAGCCTGGGTTCATCATGTCAACACTGCCTCCAACAGGCCAGACAACAGTGTCTGGCTGTTTGCGGGTCTTGTAAATTAGTTTTTAAAAAGCTGTTACTGCTTAAAATAAATTAAATTAGTAAATAAAGCACTGCACTAGCGTTGCACCAGAATTACAGACTTTTGACATACAGCCTATACATATTGACTTCTTCACTTCCGGAAAGTGCTGTCAAGTTTACAGGAGTATATGTATCAGACACTCAGAGTTGCTTATGTGGACTATGTGAGGTAGCGCTAATAGACGGAAGAGGCTGAGAGTACTTGACCCCCTCCCCACCCAGACCCCTTTAGCCTATTTCTCCTCCTGGACCCTGGAGTCCTTGTCCTTGTTGCGGGCCAGCCGGGCATGGCGCACAGTCTCCAGGGTGTGCCGTATGTCCATGAGGAAGGCCAGAGCCACGCCCACTGTGCCGTCGCCGCTGTGCCGTGAGAAGCAGAGGAAGGTGGCCCACAGGAAGCCACAGCAGCCCATGAAGGCTGTGCGCAGGTGCAGTGGCATCAGCACAAAGTTCAGCCACTGGGTGGTCGGAACAAGGTGGGAGGAGAAGGTCCATTTGTTTACCTGTTTGTGTCATTACAGTGTAACTGAACCACAGCTCTCAGCTTGACTCCGCCCACTGCACAATTTAGCTAAATGCTCAATTGTAGTAAAGGAGCTGAGTTAGGGGAGGGGTACCCCATTAATATTTCAATTTGATGACACAGGAGTGGATGAAAGTAGATTTGGAACCAGCCAGGTCCTGGGGATGGTGTGCGCTTTCAGACCATAAAATCCAGATGTTTATAAAAACAGGAATATGAACACCAGCACTGATGTGTTTTATCACGGTGCAGGACTATTATTTATCTTACATCTCAAAAGACACATTTCAGGGTGCAGTTACACTTTGAATACTGAATGCTGTTCTTGTTGTAATTATGTATGTGAGAGTCATACTGTAAAGGGGTCATAGAGAGACTTAACATAGGGGGTCTAACTGCTCCACTTGTTATATTGAAACACTGCTAGAACAAGAGGTGTTGTGGCTCCCCTCCACAGGAACAGTGAAATCAACAACTACAAACTGAACTATACCTTTGGCTCTTTGCTCTTCTAGCCTATATGTTTCAAATTGTTTTAATCATTCGGTAAAAACTTTGGGTTTCCTCTCATTTATTACCTGCATGAAGGGCCAGTACATAAGTCCAGTCTGAAAAACAAATGGTACTTAGCATTAACAACACATTCCAGAAAACCAGACACATGCAACCTTGCCAGTATTACACAAATACTCTGACTTTGTGATTCACAAAGACAGGCTTCGATTCTAAATGATCCGTGGCACTTTGTTATATATCTGATGGATTAATTACAAGGCAGGATGCCCATTTGGCTATGTGGGTTAATCGGCAGTAATCTCATCTCACACAGAGTGAAATGAAGGTGACTTTACTTCGTGTTTTCTGCCCTACCTTCCACGTGTTGAAGAACTTCTCCATCCAATCTTCGAAGACGTCCTCTTTGCCCTCCAGGAAACTCAAGCCTGAAAATAAGAGAGGATGCTTTACGCGCAGTTATGAATGACCAGGCGTCATTACGCACACTCACCAGACAATATGGTCTAAGTATAATTGACTGTTCAGAAACCATTTGTAATATATTCACATCCTTCAAAAATAACATGAAATCATATAAAGTGGATAAAACAAATTACCAAATTATGCGGTTCGTGTTAACCCTACCGATGTAGAAGACGCTAGTTGCTAATGGCGATGCAAAGCTCTGGTCCCAGAGAAGTTTAGGGAACACCATGCCAGCAGACTTTACTGGAAAGCGTCGCTCCAGGGCGTTTAACCAGACGTAGTTAAAGGGACTAGGTCACCGCCAACGAACAGGCAGCCGCACAGAGTGTCATTGACTAGCCAGGGGAAACGTTTGGCGGCCTCTTTCAAAATAGCCCTTCTCATATTGGCAGCGAAGTCCCCTGCGTCCGTCCGTTTACAGTGGAATATGGACCGACTGCGGTGAAGGTCACATTCAGGAGGACGTCAGCGTCAACAATAAATCATATGAACAAGGGCCTTTTACTTGTGTTAGCTGATAGCCGACGCTATCCTTGCAATACTGTCAATCGAGGCAAGGATTAACTCCGAGTGGCTACGGGAATACCACAAATACATCTTACTCCCTGGGAATTACGTGTGGAAACGCTTTGGTCGTCTCATTCAGACATGATAACAATATAGGCTACACCCGGTTATCCCGGTTAGCCACAGAAATATAAAGATTATAGAAAATATTCGATTCCGTCACAGTAGGCTATTTCTGAACTCGCCAATAAAGCAAACCAGGTCATGACACAAGAAATATGCTACTTTACACACAGACGTTCAGATTCAGGTCTGAACCATGGTGCTTTTACCAGGAGCACCTCTCTGGGTGAAAATGTGCTCTAACACCAATTCTGCTCGTAAAGATCTAATCTGAAGCGTTTAACGTTCCAACATGCTATCACTGACCCAAACGATAAACACGCACTGCGAGGAAGCACTTGAGCCCAATCCATAAACTGTTACATTTGTTGAGTGTCGATGGGTCAATGGCCAAAAGCGCGCTTTTACGCACAATGGTTTAATTATCTCTCTCTCTCTCTCTCTCTCTCTCTCTCTCTCTCTCTCTCTCTCTCTCTCTCTCTCACACACACGCACGCACACACACACACACACACGTTTTATTACACAGATATTCTATATTTATAAACGATAATTTAGTCGGACACATTTGATATGTCTCTGTTTTATTAATGCTTTTCGATCATGTCCATATATTGACGCATATAAAGTTGGAATTCAAACTATAAAATGTACTGTTATTTCTCCATATCTACACTAGATGGAGCAATTGCCTATGCTATTAGATACATATATGTCTTGTATACGCATGCGCTCATATGACCGGCTGTTCTTTTAAACGTGGTCTTTGTGCCTTGTCTGCTGATTTCAATGTCGATCATCAAACTGTCCTGACCATCGTGTATCATAATATAATATGTGTAGTAACACGTTATGGATATAAAACATATTTCAAACTATCATAGTTACTGTGTGGGGGAGGAAACGATGTTGACACAAACCTTTCACCCATTGGCTGATGATATGGTCACTCAATCCCCTGCACACATTCCATGCATCTGATTGCTTCTCTACTGAGAGCCGCAAATTACTTTTGTATTTGGTGAAAGCTCTATGCTTCGGGTGTTGGTGACGCATTGGATTCGTAACTTTAGGATGGTGGCCAGCAGCAAGCATCGTTGAACAAAGGTAGCACTTATTTTTTTGATTTGAACCCAAAAAAAGGGGTCTTTTAATAGAATTGACATTCTTTTTTTAATGGTGACTTTTGCGTGTTCTATCATGTGTTTTCAGTGTTGCATTGTCTTGTCTGACCACAGACCAGACCAGGACCAGACAAGCCCTTTCTCTTCCAACACAAAACTACTAGGCATAACCAAACTACAATTTAGTGAGTCTAGCTTACGTTCTGCATTTTTTGTGTTTAGTGTAGTAGTCTGTTACAAGTTGGTGGTGGAATGACAAAATGAAACGGTTAAAAACACGGAAGTTTATTGAACGAGTGTGGACTTGTTTGATTTTGCAAGTTCCAGCTGTCTTGTCACTTGCTGCACGCTGTAGAAGCCGTAGGCCTTTGTTTTTATCTGGAGTGTCTGTCATATATCCCGTGTTAAGTCATTATAGCATATCCTTCTTATTCTGTTTGTCTGTCCATCTAACCATAAGATCTCATTGGTTATGAGTTATATTATGTAAACACTTTTCCTGTGACGGGACATAATATACACTGAGTTGGGATTAGGGGAGGCAGATTCCAAAAGAAATAAAGAATAGATTAATTTAATTTATAATAGCCTAGATGTTTACATTGTATTATACATTCCATTGTAAATTCCATTGTAGACTGACATTTACATATTCTGCAGTGTCAGTGTCAATGGTGGTGAGGCTATAATGGCTTTAAAGGCTGTTAATAGCAGTGTAATAGGCTGCAGATATTGATGGCGAAAGTGTGTGCACACTACAATGAACACCCAACACCACATAGGAAGCATCGTGACAATTGGAGGGCCGTTTTACATTAGGTTACAGGAGCATGTGAAATGCCAACATATGCCTTTCATCTATATGGCTAACCTAAATGACCCTATCTATTGTCTTAACGTTGCTTTGTGTTGCTGTAGTGTAGCTCTGATACCAAGACAAACTTAGGGTTACGTTGAAAGCTATGGTTGAAAGATGGCTACTTGTATAAGGGACAGTCATGTGTGTACAGTAAAAACATAGTAAAAACATAGGTAAAAACATAGGCCTACCATATTCCTTATTTTAATTGTATACCATTTTATCTATATATTTTCTTTGTCTTACTATATGGCAAATTACCCATGTTTATGTAGCCTAGTTTTCAGTTGTTCACTTGGGAAGCATGCACTGTAGGCTAAAGCACTTTTAGCTGCAATTCTTGTATCAAAAGTAAAGTGTATTATTATGATTTGTGTTAGTTCTACGCTGCTCACTCAAAGCATTGATGATTATCATGAATTTGCCTTTAAAAACCATGACTTGCTTAGTAGGCCTATGTGAGACCAAAATCTTGTGACGGAGTAATTCTGCAACAGTCTGGGACCTCTCCATCCAAATGTGTTAGCCGAGGAGTCATCATCACCAATCGGTGCGCTGCCCAGTGAGTTCCTGGACGTCCTGTGTTTGATTTCCCAGTGGTACTCAGAGGCTAGCTAATTAGTTACTCTGCTGCTGGGCATGGTGCAGATGCAGACCGACTGACTGTCAGTTATAGCCTGCTGTGTAGCAGGTGTTGGGAATGGCAATAACATATCGCTGACATCAGCAACATTGCAGCGTAGAACAGCTGCCTTCAGACCGAGAATTATGCTACTTAGGAAAATTAACTCATATTTTAACAATATCTGGGTTTACAGGGGATATAAAAACACATTTTTATATGGAACGTTTTTATATGGAACTGCATTAGATCAACATTAAGCACTATCAAACAAGTAGATTCCCAGAAATAATTGCTAAGCCTATAACAAATTCCTAATATTCGAATAGCTGATCGAAGAAGAGAAAAGAGAATGAAGAGCCAGATTTGTGTTTTTGAGTTTCTTAACAAATTCCTCCAGTATTGTAAAATCTGCATTGGTCAATGAATTGTATCCTTGAATTAATTGATCATTGCTCAGTTGTATATTGAAGTTTTGGCCACAATGTGCACATTTTGGTGACACGTTTTTGGGGTGTTGTCAGAAGCCATTGTAGTTAATTTAATTTGGAAATGGTGTTTGTTTAAACTCAGTTAGTTTTTCTTTTAGTACTGTTAAGGCACATTGTGTGATGCAGAAACAAATGGAATGTAGTTGGTCATTGTGCATGTCAGTCAAAATATATCTCTTGTAAAGTATCTTGATGTTATGTAATTGGTTTTAAGTCTCTCTTTTAAAATATCTCACTTTCTATTCCATCTGTGTTCCACCAGGGTACCAAACATCATCTCGCAACTGTGTGGCTTTATGCGTAATGTCTGTCTTATTGTGGTTTATTCATATTATATTCATCACAGTTTGAGGAACGTGATTACATGGGCCATGAAATACTTCCCTAAGACACTAATTAGCTAGAACAAAGCATCATTATTTAGAATGTCTGAATAATGGACATCATATTATATATTTGTCCAAAGTCATCTTCACTGACTATATTGTCAGCTGCTGCAGTGTGTGTGTGGTAGCTGCGTGATGGCTCATTGGTAAGCTAACTGTTTCCTGGTTGTGGGGGAAGGTGCTTGAATATGACCACACTTCCTGTGTCTGCCACTGCCTTTTTTGGCAGCAGGTTGAGGATAGTATTTAGTATCTAGATCTGCTAACTGGTTTGTGCTGCAGCCAGTGATGCAGGCCTTAGCCTGAAATTAATGTGGGAGTATTTGGCTGAATGTAGTACCCTTTTTGAACCTACAGTCTGACTTTATGCTTAAGGTAATGTTAGTGACACCTATCGTAAGTGATCAATGGGGGGCTGACATTCTATTTAGCCCATCATCTGAAGACCGATCGATGACCAATGCTGTTGGATGTTATCTTTATGTTATCAGGAGTGTTGCACTGACAGCCGATAATATATATTGACATGTTGTTGTGGTCTGCAGCTGCTCAATGAATAACACAAATGCCCTAGCTTGATTGACCAATCATTGGTGTGTGTGTGTGTGTGTGTGTGTGCGTGTGTGCGTGTGTGCGTGTGTGTGTGCGTATTAGGTGGAGGATGTCTGTTGAAGTGGATGCGTTGCTCCAAGAGGCCAAGGAGAGCATTGAGGCTGCTCAGAACTACCGGAGCGAACTGCAGCAACGGCTCCATGGTCTGAACCAGGCTCGCAAACAGGTACACTTACACACACACAGAGTCCATGTCATGTGTGTTATCATGTGACAAGCATATGTTAGAGACATTAAACCAAATAACGAAATGGAGTGGTCACTTGCTGATTGGCTTTGCTATGTTTCTCAACAAATCTCGACTGCTGTAACGTTATGAGGTAATAATAGCATACATTGTAACTTGTTTAGAACCTTCTAAATGGATAACATAGAAACAATGTTTGATTCTATGTGAAGTGTGTCTGATGCACAAATGTTGCTGGTGGGATTGTACTGCCATGAGTAGCACTGCATCTTCCTGTTTGAATTACTCTTATTGAATTACTGCTCTTGTTTACTGCTCTAGCTCCACCCACATTGAAGCCAAATCCTCTCCTGTCCCCTGATGTTACATAAATGATGATGTATAGTATATAGGATACATCTGACTGTGTGAGACATGTAACTACAATTAGGGAATTTAGCAGATGCTTCTATCCAAATCAACCTACAATGACTAAAGCAGATAAGGGTGGACAACTGCAGGACTCCGATATTGGCGGATGGGTCAGCATGATAATATAAATAAATCAAGTCTAAGGCATTGTTAAATTGTGGATACATACAGTCAGTCGTATCGTCTATTGGTGGTCATCACAAGCCACAGTTGTGAGAACTTAAGAATACATTCTACCAGGCAGTGGTCAAATTTGTAGACATGCTAGTATTTTCTCGGGACAGATGTAAGCAGGAAAATACACTGTTCTTCTAGTGATTAAAAGGTGTTTGTGTTTCAGGGAGAGTGGGAGAGATGGCGAGTCGCGTTGAGCATCTTTTTTCCCATAGCCCACCTCTCCCCCGGGAGAATTCAGGATACACACACACAGAGTATCTCCTGTGTTTTTGTGTGTAATCTGGAACAATGCTATCTCACCGACATCTTGTAAGATGGTCTCTCTCTCTCTCTCTCTCTCTCTCTCTCTCTCTCTCTGGCAGTGCTAGCTAGCACGTTTGCAGGACATATGTCATTGTTAATATTGATGGTGCTTATAGCAGACAGGAAGTGATGTGTCTCAATCAATCAATCAATCTTTATTTATATAGCACTTTTCATACAAATTCATGTAACACAAAGTGCTTCACACTACAA
>JAODUE010024808.1:0-22872 GCA_027564755.1 Amblyopsis hoosieri
TTATCTATAGTTAACAATCCAGTCAGATTTAGAGTAACTAATACTAGGCTAGTACAGCACATTAAATATTTTGTGTGTGTGTGTGTGTGTGTGTGTGTGTGTGTGTGTGTGTGTGTGTGTGTGCTCCTTAGGCTAACTAGTACAGTACATGCACATTATTACATGGTGTGTGTGTGTGCTCATTAGGCTAGCTAGTACAGTACATGCAGATTATTACATGTGTGTGTGTGTGTGTGTGTGTTTGCTCCTTATACACAGCTTGTGCAGTCTAAGAAGCGACTGAGGGTGTGTGTGGCCACCTGCAACAGAGCAGACTACTCCAAGCTGGCCCCAATCATGTTTGGGATCAAAGCCCACCCCGAGGAGTTTGACCTGGAGGTGGTGGTGTTAGGGTCACATCTCATCGATGACTACGGGTATGAGCAGTCAGTAGCTCTAATTGTTACGATGGTTTACATATAGGCTAATAACATAATATTGTCTTTCAGTGGTTTATTAATGTGCTTAGCTGAACCTTCCGTACAGTGCATTAAACACGACTAACACACTAGCTGTGTTATATGATGGGTTAAGTAGATAATAGTAGGGGTTTTCCTGGCTCAAAATTAGGCAGATGTGGTACAATCGTGCACAGAGGCCAAGTAATCACTTTTTTTTATAAGCAATATAATGTATTTTAGGGGTCCTCTTGAATCTGGAAAATATTCACATCGTTTTATGTTTTCATTTTGTTATATTACAGCCTTCTTCCAGAATGGATTCAAATAAATTTTTCCTCAAAATTCTACACACAATACCCCTTAATGACAAAGTAAAAAAAGTTTATTTGAAATTTTTGCGAATGTATTAACAATACAAAAATCACAGAGCACAAACCAAGCCATGAAGTCCAAGGAATTGTCTGTAGACCTCCGAGACATGATTGTATCGAGGCACAAATCTGGGGAAGGCTACAGAAAGATTTCTGCAGCATTGAAGGTCCCAGTGAGCATAGTGGCCTCCATCATCTGTAAATGGAAGATGTTTGGAACCACCAGGACTCTTCCTAGAGCTGGCCGTCCGGCCAAACTGAACGATCGGGGGAGAAGGGCTTTAGTCAGGGAGGTGACCAAGAACCCAATGGTTACTCTGACAGAGCTCCAGCGTTGCTCCGTGGAGAGAGGAGAACCTTCCAGAAGGACAACCATTTCTGCAGTATTCCACCAATTAGGCCTGTATGGTAGAGTTGCCAGACGGAAGCCACTCCTCAGTAAAAGGCAGGACAGCCTGCCTGGAGTTTGCCAAACAGCACCTGAAGGATTCTTGGTCCATGAGAAAGAAAATTCTATGGTCTGATGAAACAAAGATTGAACTCTTTGGCTTGAATGCCAAGCGTCATGTCTGGAGGAAACCACCGCTCATCACCCGGTCAATACCATCCCTACAGTGAAGCATGGTGGTGGCAGCATCATGCTGTGGGAATGTTTTTCAGCGGCAGGAACTGGGAGACTAGTCAGGATCGAGGGAAAGATGAATGCAACAATGTAGGGAGACATCCTTGGTCAAAACCTGCTCCAAAGCGCTCTGGACCTCAGACTGGGGAGAGAGATGGTTCATCTTCCAACAGGACAACAACCCTAATCACACAGCCAAGATAACAAAGGGACAACTCTGTGAATGTCCTTGAGTTGCCCAGCCAGAGCCCAGACTTGAGCACGATTGAACATCTCTGGAGAGATCTGAAAATGGCTGTGCACAGACGCTCCCCAGCCAACCTGATGGAGCTTGAGAGGTCCGGCAAAGAACAATGGGAGAAACTGCCTGAAAGTTGGTGTGCCAAGTAGGGTTGGGCCAATATACGATGCCATCGTGCATCGCCGATGGCTAACAGACAAAGTTTTAAATATCTAGTACACTGCGTAATATGCTGTTTCCAAGGCTCGCCGAATTGCTGTGGTAAGGATCACCTTACTTCTCTCATTCCCCTCTCTCTCTCTCTCTCTCTCTCTCTCTCTCTCTCTCTCTCTCTCTCTCTCAAACTCTAACACACACACAAACACACACACACACACACACACACGCAGATGCAAAATACACTCGTGCCTTGGCTGTATCACACCATCTCAATGTCTAAATAGATCTGGCAATGCAATCAATGTATTATGCTAACGTAATGCTAACAACATCAAAAGGAAACAACTTTATAAATTACTGCTCGTGCTCGCTCACTTTGCTGTAGACGACGGTGCCTACCGTGATATGGTTGTTTGCTAGCTGACGACATTCGCTGTCTGTCCATCTTTTGCACGAATTATATGAGCAGATATATCATGCACACCACTTCAGAGGAGTCATATTTCATTAGGTAGGGGTTAGGAGGGAAAGTAAGCAAACACAGTGAGTAGGGGTGAATGGGCATTAAATATAAGTAGCCTACTGCCTGACCTGCTTATATAAATGCATTAACTACTACTTCAATTTCATAGATGGTCAATCGTTTAAAATTAGAGCTATTTTGTTGGTTTGTTTAAAACCCATTCATTTGAATTTGGTGTGTTGGAGCAGCGAGCCATGTAAAACATGCAGGTCAGTGGGCTTGATCCCAAGGACCAAGGTTGAGGAGTGCTGTTCTAGAGATAATAATTAATACATTTCCAGAGCAATTTAAATGTTGCATTCTATATCCTTCGTAGCTGGATGGCTTGGTTCCAGGATTAAAACTGAATGAGAAAATTAATGGGAATTTTTCTTCTGGCACCAAAAAAGCGGGCGGTCACTGTTACGCTCTATAGTTTTCTGTGCTGTTTTGTCCAACCTAGTTACAGTAACTAGGTAGGAAAAGTTTAAGGGGCGGGGCTTGGGATAGGTCAATTGCACATTCATTGTTTTGTCATCATTATGGTATAAAGAGCCAAAAGAACATAATCCGTCCAATCACTGTCCAAATACTTACGGACCCCACTGTACATTGTGCAAAATGGACTAATTGTATGCTGTTCATCCCACACTACATGTGCACTGCAGCAGGGGCTTTTACACTGTAATTATCAGTAATGGTTGGCACATCCTCAGTGTGCTCTCGGCTCTTTGGCAGCATTCAGACCCTGCTGAGAAAGAGGAAATGAGAATAGTTGAGACTAGGTTGGATCTGTCACACCACTATTTAGTCAAATTGTTGATATGCTTGAGATGTAACACTAAGTTCAGTCGTCCGTTTAGGCTTTCACTCGTGGGAAAGGTTAGATTTGTTATGTGTGTGTCTTGTTCAGAGGCAGTGTTTTCTCAGCGAACCCTGAACATATCAATCCATTTGTTCTTCAGTGTTATCTGTTATCAGAGTGCAGTCAGACTCAGCATGGGCGGAGGGTGGTCATGCATCTTTGTGCTGTGGCTACGGGCTAGGCCAGAGTGAGAGGCTGACAACAGTGTGAGGTGAAGACGTCGGGGTGACTTTGAGGTGAACGGAGGGGGGGGGGCCGTAACTAGTTACTAACTACTTAATATTATTACTTTTTTCAGTAACTGGTAGTGTAACTAATTACTATTTCTAAAACGGTTAATAACATTACAATTACTAATCCAAGTAATGCTGCATTACTGCTTTACAAGAACGATATTTCTGGTCCTAATCTTAGGGTAGGCTAATTGAACCAACCTCCTTTTTTGAAGGAGTAAAAAGTAAATAGGAATTCCTGAGTAACTTGCCCAACACTGGTGGGGCGTTTAGGTATGGAAGGTTATGCTGTCTAGGAATTGCCAAGGTGGTGAGGTGGAGAAGTGCATTTGGTGCCTCAAACAATCACCAGATTGTTCATTATGATTTCTCATGATTGAATATTATGCACATTTGGTGTTGTCATCCTGCATCTGATCCAGTAACAATGTAAAGATATCAATGTTTCATGATATTGCTCACCCCAAGATAGATATTTGGTTCTGTAAACAAACGCACATTAGATAAGTATCCGTGTGTGTCATTTATGCAGAACAAGGCAGTTCACAGGTCGAGGCCCTCCTGATAAAAAGCGAGCGCTCAGCTTTTGTGCGTGTCCTCTGCCCTGTGCAGGAACACCTTCCGCATGATCGAGCAGGACGACTTTGACATCGGCTCCAAGCTGCACACCATCGTGCGAGGGGAGGACGAGGCGGCCATGGTGGAGAGCGTCGGCCTGGCCCTCGTCAAGCTGCCCGACGTGCTGCAGAGGCTCCACCCCGACGTCCTGGTCGTCCACGGCGACCGCTTCGATGCGCTGGCCCTGGCAACCGCTGCCGCATTGATGAATATCAGGATACTGCACCTGGAGGGAGGAGAGGTGTGTCTTTGTGTCTGTTCACAGCTGCATGGAAGGAACAGGTCACTCTGTATTATGAGTGTGTAGTGCAGTCACAAACTACTGCTACCACGTCACGTAAACAGTGTTTTACGCTGGAGACAATCCAGTTCTTGGCCTATTAAGAAGGGTATAAAGAGGGGAACAAACGCTAGTCATATGTAGGTAAAGCCATGCCTGAATACTTGTATGTAGCCCATATAATGTGCTACCGACATCTGACAGGAGGAACGTACCTGAATATTGAAATGCATATAAATGAGAATATTGAGATGAATGAATTTGAAATGTGAATCAATAATGCTCCGTTATATGAGGGTGCTAAAAATGGATGTCCAAGCCTCATCCCTCATCCAGGATGGATAAAAATCCCACTCTTCTGTCAATCATCTTGTAAAATGTGACGGCATCCTGTCTGTCTGTGTGTGTGTGTGTGTGCGCCAGGTGAGTGGCACCATCGATGACTCCATCCGCCACTCCATCAGTAAGCTGTCCCACTACCACGCCTGCTGCACCCGCAGCGCGGAGCAGCACCTCATCGCCATGTGTGAGGACCACACGCGCATCCTGCTGGCCGGGTGCCCGTCCTACGACAAGCTGCTGTCGGCGCACCACCGCGAGGACTACATGGACGTCATCAAGACCTGGATGGGTACGGGACACACACACACACACACAGGGGCAGTGTTCTGCTACCTAATGTGCACGTACGCCAGTGATAGCGGACCCTGAGCAGCCTGTTCAAAAGCACAATAAGTGGACGGGTTGAAAACTCTCTAGTTATACGTGCTGCACTTTTGAACGTAAGGTTAAACCAACCTAACTGACTATTGGCACACCATACATGTCACAAATTGCATGCCGTTATCAGATGTATAAATCTGGCTCTTGCTTTTCCATATTTGAATGCATACTCCATATTTGAATGCATACTCCTCTGTATGCATGCAAACCTCTACAAATTAAAAACAATAAATTTAAACGTACGTGTGTGTGTGTGTGTTAGGAGACAAGGTGCAGGAGAAGGACTACATCGTGGCCCTGCAGCACCCTGTGACCACAGACATCCAGAACTCCATTAAGATCTATGGGCTGATGCTGGACGCCCTGCTCTCCTTCAACAAGAAGACACTCATCTTGTTCCCCAATATAGACGCCGGTGAGATCAATCTGTCCATGCGTCTGGACCGGTCTGTATGTTCGTCATGTTTTATATTACATCGGCCATTTAGCAGATGGTTTTATGCAAAGTGGCTCACATTAAGTGCATTTGATAGTAGCTGAAGTGCATTATGCACAAAGCCGTGCTAAATATGTTACCAAGTACCCGGTTGGACAGGCTAATAGCCAGATCTGTTAATGTACCCTTACACTGGGTTCAAACTTCGAATGCCTTGCTTTTGAACTCCCTGGCTCCCAACAATGGATTGTTTTATATAACTATATTCCCCTGCCAATATTACAGACCTCCCCATATCTGACCATGCACAACAAACCCATTTCTATATGAAATATCTGCTCACTCTCCTTTACTTTTCACTTTTATTTGTATCTTATATTTCTATGTATGCTCCTGTTTTAGTCTAATGTTTTATATTATGTGTCTTTGTATTTGTAATGTAAGATGTCCTTTAGTGTCTTGAAAGTATTATTACCCAGTAATAACCCCAACCAGATGATAAAATAAATACAAAGTTGTAGTTCTGTCAGCCGTGACCCTTGTGCGTTCCGTTACCTCTTCAATGTTTCCACAGGCAGTAAAGAGATGGTGCGCGTGATGCGCAAGAAGGGGATTGAGCGGCACCCGAACTTCCACGCGGTGAAGCACGTCCCCTTCGATCAGTTCATCCAGCTGGTGTGCCACGCCGGCTGCATGATCGGGAATAGCAGCTGCGGAGTCAGAGAGGCCGGAGCCTTTGGCACCCCTGTCATCAACCTGGGAACCAGACAGACGGGCAGAGAGACGGGTGGGTAGACGATCACACGCTGTAGGCGGGCAGAGAAACAGTTATGTGCTGAACTAGTAGATGGGAATGTAGTCTATTGAACATGTAGACCAGTGACGGTGAGACAAGTAGATGGGTGTAATACTAGGGAGAGGTTGGTAGATCAGGTAGGCAGACCAGTATTTCAGGTATAATTGGGCAGATCAGGTCTATAAATGGACTGTCAAGGTAGATTGCCATCTGTAAAGTGCACTATAACCTAATCCTAATCTCTATATACAGATTTATGCATTTGAATTAGATCTGGCCAGAATGTCGTGGGTTTTTTTTTTTCGTTTTTTTTTTTTGCTTCGTAGCTTCCATAGTAATCACTATCGAATAGACGAAGCTTCGTTTGGGTGTCGGCACGAGCTCCCGTTCAGACACGACACCGTTCATAGTACAATGGAGCTATATACAGCCTGCACTACACGCTATACCGGTACTGTATCTTAACTTGTAGCATATCTGTTACGCTTTAATGCTTTTGATAAAAGAAATAAGACTTCTTGTACAGCACAGTTCTACAAGCGTTTTTAGTTTGTGCTGTTCTAGTCTACTACGGTAAACATCAGCACCGCTCAGCTGTGAGGAGGGGGGCACGGACACGAGACGACATAAACAAAACTCATACCGGCAATTTAAGTTCCAAGCGGACAGTCAGGACTGTTTGTGGGCTTGTGCACATGAACAACTTTACATAGTAGGGCTGCACGATTTGACATAAAATCAATATCAATATAAATTGAGCATTGTACCTCAATTATGATTATTGAACGATTTTTTTTTTTTGCTTGTGTTCTGCTTTTGTTTGAGTTCTGCTCCATGATGCTTCCATTCAGTCGACTAGACGGGCGGAGTTACGTGAATACACCATAGAACTATAAATAAGGAATACACACGCGGTAGTATTGAGCAGCTTTTGTAAAAATTTACTATTTGTAAATTGGGCTTGACATTAAGCATTTTCATGCACTTCTCAGAGTAAAAAAAGTTACTTGTCCGTTACTTTTCACACATTTTATAGTGTGAATGCCTGAAGCCATTTGACTAAACAAGGTGAGCTGCAATAGAGAAATACTAGTCAATTTCTTATTTACAATATGAAATTGAGATTTGAGCTGCACTAAAAATGTAACACATTGTATTTATCAGAAACAATATAGCAATAAATTAGATCTTATTGTAGCCCCTTTCTATGTAGGTTAGGTTGGGGGAGTACTATTGTCTATCAGGTCAACTATTAAGTATAATTAAGGATTATTTACCAATTACCAGCAGCCTATAGTTTGTTATTTATAGGCAATATTTACAATAACCTGTACATGTACGCTAATGTTAGACTTATTTTAGAGATTTGTATATTTTGCAGAGCATTTATTTTGAAGTCAATACATCTGTTTCCCCTGAACACAGGGAGAAAATGGTGAACTTGAATGAGACAAGCTTGTCAGTGAACAGTTAAAACACACGGCAATAGTTAAATCATGTAAATGGGGTTATATTTCAGTCTATTAAAATTTCAGATTATCTGCCTGCACTTACGCGTTTTCCCGATCGCTTATTAGGCCTACTTACTACCCTACTTACTACCCAAATGTGCGGTTTAAGCTCTGTACATAAAGCTGTCCCTATATTTGAACAGTTTTCTCCGTGACAGAAATACTTTACAGAAGGCAAACTAATCTCAATCGTAAGTGGCTGTGGTGGTCAGTAAATAAAACTGAGGCTTTACTGTCTTTGCCTGGTGTAAAGGCGTTGTTATAAACCATTGTTTACCATGTCTGAATAAATGACATCTGGATTCCATTCTATCCGGTAAGAAGAACATCATTTATAAAAATATAAAATGTTAAAATGTACCTTTACGGTTGGGTAAACATCGCTGTACCTAGAAACACTTTTGCAGAGATACACATACTGGGAAGCATTTAGTTTCTGTTTACACAAACTACCACATTTGATCTCAGCCAAGCCATCTAATTAAAGATTGTCTACACACTCAAGCATTGTTAAATCCCAAAATGAAGACTTGAATACCTACACATCAAAAGAATAGTCGAATATTCTGGTCCAGGCCCTAATTTGAATGCAGAATCTGTAGGCAACTGCACAATATTTTGGTAGCAGAAGTGCCCTGGTTTTGATTTATAGTCTATGTAGTATTAACCAATCATGTTTTGAGCATGTTTTGGTTGAATGTAGCTAAACGGTCTATGTGTGGAGTGCAAAGGTGGTGAAACACATTGGCTCAAATGCAATCTATGGGGAAAAACAAAGCAGGTATTGTCTGACAACTATTTCACTCCTCCCCAACTATATCGCCGGCTGCCGTTCTGATGACGTTAGCCGGTTGGCTCCCAGATTGAACTATTCCTTACTCTCATGCTGGAAGTCTCACTGAACTCCCGTGTTTTTCTCTCTATTAGGAGAGAACGTCCTCCACGTGAGAGACGCAGACACTCACAATAAGATCTACCATGCACTGGAGCTGCAGTTTGGAAAGAGATACCCCTGGTGAGACCACCCTGCATGTTAGCTGTCCTCATCTGTCTCTCTCCCCTCTGGAATGTTCTGTTTGGGGTTAATATGAATATTTTCACAGCACTTGTTTATACGGGATATGCTGTGAAATTCTTGGTTGATGCCAAAACCGCACTGACAGCTTGTACGCAACAGTCATGGTCTGGTCTATGTCAGGCATGGTGGAATTAATAAGAGGCTTTCCAATGCAAACCAACTTGAATTTGCCACTTGCTATCCCAACCCCTGGATGCAACAGTGTAATACATACATAAACAAATGTACCTTAATAACAAACACCCTAGATGACATGGGAAATATATTCCTACCCACTCTTTATTTTACATTATTTGTGGTAGTAATGTGTGTGTGTGTGTGTGTGTGTGTGACTAGCTCAAAGATATACGGTGATGGCAACGCGGTGTCTCGCATCCTGAAGTTTCTGCGCACCATTGACCTGGATGAACCCCTGCAGAAGACTTTCTGCTTCCCCCCGGTGAAAGACTCAATCTCCCAGGACATCGACCACATCCTGGAGACCCAGAGTTCCCTGGCTGTGGACCTCGGAGGCACAAACCTCAGAGTGGCCATCATCTGCATGAAGGTATGCAGCTCACCGATTTTGCACTGCTGCATAGTGCTGCTGCTACATTACCTCTTATTATACGTGTTTTTATATGGTATTCATGCTATATATCAGTATGGCTAATGAGTCTTGTGTTATTTGTAAACGGCCACCATAGCTAATGTGACTTTACAAGCTGCCTCGTGTGTCAACAGAACATACAGTTCAGTTCATTGTTTATACATTTTCCAAAGGGCAATCATTGAATATGCGCTACAGTATATTGTAATGGCTGATAGAGGAAATTAGGTAAGCATGTTTATATGCTGCTATATCAATGATGTCATGCTATCTCCACCTGTCTCCTCCTCCCTCTGTTCAGGGTAAGATAGTGAAGAAGTATTCACAGCCAAACCCTAAAAGTTACGAGGAAAGGATCCAGCTAATCCTGCAGATCTGTAAAGACGCCATCCAGGATGCTGTGCGGCTGAACTGCAGGATACTGGGAGTGGGTACGTCTCTCTCTCTCCGCAGCCCTCATCTGCCATTGTTGTATTGAAAGCAACATGGGCATGCTAGGGGTATTCATGATAACACGTCACGCCTCTGTGGGATCAGTATGTACGAGGGATCTTCTTTATGTCCAGATCTCTGTATTAAGGGCTTCTCTGTCTTTCACTTGCTTTACACTGCACGGAAATGCCATTTACACAAAACGGGAGGTTTTAAACAAACAAAAATATCTTTGCGCGGCCAGAATTGTATTGCGATTATTCACACGTTTTATGTAATTATTGCGATTAATAAATCGCATATTTTTACTTGTTCAAAATGTTAAAAACATTTTTTTTTTACAAGCAATTCTTTTTGTATTTAATTAAAAAAATACAACAGATTTTGACCAAATATGCGATTTATTAATTGGAATTTATTACGTAAAGCGTGCAGTTAATTGCGATTAATCGCGATTAAATTGCGACAAAACTAAAATAAATACATTTACTTCATCTCTTGTCTAACCTGTGAAATGCCTCCCCTGGTGTTCCCTATAGGTGTGTCTACGGGGGGGCGTGTCAACCCCCAGGAAGGTGTGGTCCTCCACTCCACCAAGCTGATCCAGGAGTGGTCCTCAGTGGACCTGAGGACCCCCATCTCCGACGCGCTGCTCCTTCCTGTCTGGGTCGACAACGACGGAAACTGCGCCGCTCTCGCGGAGAGGAAGTTTGGCCACGGCAAAGGGGTGGAGAACTTTGTCACCATCATCACTGGGACAGGTAAGACACCCAGAGATGAGTGTATTTGTTTGGGGGGAAAAGCACCACTATTTCGTGTTTGTTACCATAATCAATTTAGATTAGTTTGATTCAATATTTTCTAAATTGCTGAGATAATGTACAATTATACATATTTAAATAGAGGGAGCATAAGAAATGCCTTGAATCTATACAGTACATGTAGCTTTCCTTTCTGTAGTAAACGTCTACATTTTCGCCTGTGATATTAAAATAACCCCTTGGTCATGCTAAGAGATGAAGCTTCATTGATTGTGACATCATGTGCAATAGTTTAGAGATGAAGAGTAAAGGGCTTAACAAATATTCCATATGGTTTGTTGTGTGTGTGGGTGCTTGTGTACGTGTGTGTGTGTAGGTATTGGAGGAGGGATCGTCCAGCAGCACGAGCTGGTCCATGGCAGTACGTTCTGTGCAGCAGAGCTGGGTCACATCATGGTGTCCATAGATGGCCCAGAGTGCATGTGTGGCAGCCGAGGTTGTATAGAGGCCTACGCATCTGGCATAGCCCTGCAGAGAGAGGCCAAGCGGCTACATGACGGTGAGCGTGCGTCTTTGTGTGACCTGCAAAAGCCTTAAAAACATTTTTAATTCTTAAGCTCTGACCCATCACAGCCTAATTGTGAATCTACGTGTGCATGTGTGCGTGTGTGCAGAGGAGTTGTTAAAGGTGGAGGGGATGGACATGAAGCTGATGGAGTCAGTCACTGCTGTCCACCTCATTAATGCTGCCAGGCTGGGCAACTCTAAGGCTGAAGCCATTCTTAACACAGGTTAGCGTGCACACACACACACCCATAATGAATTAATTCTGTCTTACTTTATACTTTTACAGTGTGCGTGTATAAATTAAAAACATATATAGTCAATTAAAAAAGTATATTTATTGACCTCTCAGTGGAGATGCGCTCTGTCCTGTATACAGCTCTGGAAATATTAAGAGACCACTGCAGAGACCACTATTTATAAAATTGTTTTTATATTTAATCAATTTGTATATATACCGTGTATATAAAAAAAAAACATTATTTTTAATATTCATATTATACTTTAAAGTGCAGCGGTCTGAATATATTCAAGAGCTGTATACTGTTTTTATTTGTATAAACCCAAATGTATAAAATTCTCCCATTTCTACCTTCACAAAGCCTTAGAACTGGTTCATAGTCTACGCAAGCTACGCGGACGCGCTCACAAACGACAGTGCTACGCACGTATTTTCAGCACATAGACATACATAAGAGCGCGTGTCAGTTGGTGTGCTGAGCCATTTCAGATGAAACGGCAGGCGCGCTTGCGTTGCGTTCCAAAAATGAGGACAACACATTTTGCTAGGCAAGTACTCATCAAACCCTCCTCGCGTAGCTCGATGTGTCAGCATATCTTGCGTAGACTATGAACCTGCCCTTAACATGTTTGAAACCAGCAGTCATCTAGGCTTGTCTCTCCACAGCCTCCACAGCCCTGGGCGTGGGCATTGTCAACATCCTGCACATGGTCAACCCCTCCCTAGTGATCCTGTCTGGAGTCCTGGCTTCCTTCTACCAGGAGCCTGTCCAAAACATCATCTCCCAGAGAGCCCTGCCCTCTGCCCAGGGCATTAAGGTTGTCACCTCTGAACTGGAGGAGCCTGCTTTGCTGGGAGCCGCTAGCATGGTGCTGGATTATACCACCAGGAGGACATATTAGAGGACAAGTAATTCCGGAATAAGATGCACACGTATATCGTTCGGAGAGGTGCTCTGTGGTGCTGCAGACAGAGTTAGGGCCTGTGTCCACCAAATGCCTTTTTAGCGCCGAGAGCGCCTTTCAATACAATCATGTCAATACAAACTCTATGTAGTTCAGCGCTCCAAGTGCTTTCAGTTGAAAACAGTTCAACTTTCGGAACAGTGCTGGAGTCGACAATGTGTTCTTTTATTTCTTCTTTTTTTGCCTAGCAACAAGCGCTGGAGAGAAGCTCTCTGAAAATGAGGTTGTGCTAAAAATGCGTTTGGTGGACACAGGCCCTTAAAACAGAAAGAACACACGTATAGCATGCTGCTGAAGTACATAGACAATGCTGTTTGAAGAATGTATTCTTTCTGTTTTAATAGTACAAATACCTGCAAGAGCATGACAAACGTGTGTTGAAGAGCTTCGGTTCTTTCCTACAGCCAGGAGCCGCCTTTTTTTTTCTGAAATCTAAGACATCTGCAAAATAATGACTAGACAAATGTCTATCCTATCTGGATAGACATTTCTGCCAATGTATGCCCATTGTCAACCATTATGACAGGTTAAAGGTTATTATTTGTTTACATATGCATTAAGAAGAGTGAATTAGGCAATTTCGCAGAACTTTTTTTTTTTACTTTTCCAGAAAGTGGGTCAGGCCACCTTCTCTGTATTCCACATGCGCTCAGCCTTTTTGAATATGTTGGGAATGTATTAATTAGACCCGCAGTTGTGCTGGTCTCTCTTTAGGCTGCTGTCATTAGATTACAGACTAGACATTCAAGTTAAGAGTGTAACAGCTTTGTATCAAGTAAAATTTAACAATGCTTGAGTGTGTAGACAATCTTTAATCAGATGGCTTGGCTGAGATCAAATCTGGTAGTTTGTGTAAACAGAAACTAAATGCTTCCCAGTATGTGTATCTGCAAAAGTGTTTCTAGGTACAGCGATGTTTACCCAACCGTAAAGGTACATTTTAACACTTTAAAGTGTATTATTTCTGCTCTTAGAATTGCATGCAGTCTGTTAGATAGGGCAACACAGGACCAAATTGTTTATTTTTTCATACAGTAAATACTTGCATATTCCTAATGTATTGTGTTATAAGCATATTGGTGTTTAAGTGTGAAAACCACTGATAACAGGTGCATTCAGAATTGGCAAACATAGCGAACGTTTGCAAACATATTTAAACAGTTCTGCATTTGCATTTTGTTCGCCACGAACATAAGCAAACTGTTTGAGGAGGTAGTTCTCGACGAACGTGCGTTGAAATTGGACAAAGGGTGACAGTTTCAATCTAATATTTTGGGAATGTTTTACACAAATCGTTCAAAATTCAAGTTCAAAGCAAACAAATTTTCCACGAACGTTCGCCCCTGTTTGCCAATTCTGAACACACCTCAGGTTGGTTGTCAAACCAGTAGGCATTGTTTATGCTTCTGTAAAGCCTCTTCCTTAGACTTGACAGTGACTGCTTATTTCAGAGATTACCTTCAATGGAGACCTAATTTATTTGCTGAACCATTAACTAATTTTCAGCAACACAAGACTCATTCCAATTTCCTTTTTTTTTTTGGTGGGAAAGGCTGTATGAATATAAGTAGCCCTTTAATGCAGTATATTGACACATTGAATTTCAGTGCTAGAGTAGCAACAATTCCCCAAATCTAAGAAATGTAAATGTATTAAGAGAAAGTAGAATAAAACACAGCTGTTTCTTATGCTACAAAAGTAATTCCCTAATCGGCTGTAATAACAATAGCTGAATGCATAATGCATAAATTATATTGTTTAATTTTAACTTGAAATAAGACACCATTGCCTGGCTAAAGATAACTAAACAAAAAGTAAGGACATTTGTGTTTGGTACCTTCTTTATTGGTACATTCTTCGTAACAATATGTTGGCATAAAAATTGTTGGCAATGCATCTTATATCATTGGAAGCCTTATATTTTCCCTTTTAAACTGTGCCACATTTGTAAAGAACATGCATTTGTGAGATGAGTGTGGGTTCTGCCCATGAAAGATTTGCCAAGTCTGTGACAATGTCAAACAGCGTTACTTTGCTGTTGACCCTTGTTTGGTGGATTGGCTGATTGAAGTCTGAAGAAAAAAGACATTGACAATTTAACAATTTATTCATTTAACAAACAGGAGCTTCAGTAGTGTGTGAAATAACTTTACACAGCCACAACAGCCTGGCACCTCACGCTGGTCACCAGCCTGGCCACACTGCTGTGGGAAGGCATCCCATTCCTCAACCAGCATTTGTCGCAAGTCAGCCAGGGTGGTTGTGTTGGTCACTCTGGCTGATCCCACAAGTGTTGAGCGCACACCATAACAATATTCTGAAAACAAGTGTTTGCAAGTACATTGCTCTGTTTTTTCCCATGTTGATCCTTGTATTGTATGAATAATTGGTTGTTAATTAAAATATTTACCAGCTCAACACCATTATGTATCCTGTTAACCTACCTATGTTTGTATGCTCTTCAAGCATACTAATTGAGATTATATTAAATCAAAATTGCCTATGTACAACTGTATTTGTTTGCTTTCATACTGTTGGCCTGCTGTATATTACACAGCTAGCATAATTTAATTCACAAATGTAAATGTGACATTCTCTAATGACCAGCTATCTATTCTCTATCCATCTCTATCAAAGTTAATTGTATTATGTATTATTATTAACAACTATAATGGATATGTAACAGTGTGCCTTTAGTCAGGTGAGTATGTAACCTCAACCATTTGAGTAAGTAAGGCATGTCTGTCAATAATTAATACTGCTCAGAGCCAGGTAGACTTGCAGAACGGAGGTAACCTTTAAAATCGTGATTCTACACAAAGCAGAAGATAGCATTGGACATTTTTTTAAATTACCAAGCAATTTGGTGAAGGTCAAATTTAATATCACTATAAATTAAATAGTGAATATAATATATAATTATATTTTTTAAATAAAGTTAATTATACGTGTGATATACATCCATAGTTTAAATTATAAGTGTTATACATCCATAGTTGGTGCATAATATGGCAAGGAACTGCTTATTAATTTATCGAAGGGGTAGTGCTTTTTACTTTCTGACAAAAGACAGCAGATCACGGGACAGTACATAAAGAGAGTTAAAATACTTTCATTGGAACAATTTGATGTCAGGCCTTATGCGGTTGGCCCACTCTATGGTCAATCATCACCGTCGTTTCTGATTGGCCCATCATCTGTTTCCGCTTTGCTGATGTTAGTGTTTTTTTCTCTCTGGCCCACCCCCTTATCCATCCCTGAAACTAAACGGATCGGTCAACTGATACACCTGCTCGCCGTTACATTTGACGTTTTCCGCAATTGTTCCCCTGTAATTAAATAGACATGGATGACCTTAACTTTGACCCACCTGCAGCTGGTAATGGCATCGGATCCGAAGAGGACCCTGCTGCCGCTTTCTTGGCCCAACAGGAAAGCGAAATTGCAGGGATTGAAAACGACGAAGGGTTCAGCATCCTGGACAGCGGAGATATCCCCTCTTCCCTAGGCGACTCTGGTCGGTGAACACCGGCTCAAAACTAGGCAGTCTTCACATATTTATACCTAGCCACAAAGTTTACGTATATAGAGTGCCGTTTCAGTTAACATATTGTCGTCGTTTCGTATATTTTGGTAACAAAATCTGTTCTCCAGGCTGCTAGCCATTAGCTATGTAAGCTTCGCGTTGACTTACGGTATAGCTAACTAGCTAGCTAGGCTTTCCAGCTCTGACAGTATAGAATCTCTGAGGTAGAGAATATATCGGTACGGTATACTACAATACAGCGTGACGGAGAAAACGTGAGAACCGTTAAATCATTTCGTCAGTATATTATCTCTGATATTACCAATCAAAACCGCAATTGGGCTCTTCAGTTCAGCTCTTCTCATTCATTCAGACTTGACAAACCTTAGCAGACAATATCGGTGGCTGTGAGTTGCCAGCTTGTCGGCCACAAATGCAGATACCAATAACCTTTGACCATAGATTTGAGTCATTGAGCTAGCACTGCTGCTTGAAGGAAATAAGGGTATTGACCAATATTTTGATTTGCTGACTGAGTTATCTTAGTAGGAAATCCTTGTTATGAGTTATCGTTTCATTGACTCACTGCAGAGACAGACAAAATTATTGTATGTAGCTTTACATTATCTGCCAGTTGTGAAGTTTGTAGTTTGTCTGCCTATATGTCCTGTCGTTTACACTGCCTCTAAACTTTTTTTTTTTCTCTCTCTCTCTAGATAATGCCATCAATGGAGACTTTCATGGGGTAATTTATATAATTGTTTTATTATGATTAAAACGTATATGCATAGTAGTGTGTCCTCAATGCGTTAACCCAGCAAATTAATCTAATGTATTCTATGATCTAATCGTTTAAAACCTCAGGTAAGGTAAAGATAAGGTACTTTTTATTGTCACATACACATACATGTAGTGAAATTCGTCCTCTGCATTTAACCCATCCCTCAAGGGAGCAGTGGGCAGCTGCTGTACAGCATGGTGACCAACTCCAGATTGCAGACAGTGTCACTGGTCACATGACACTGAGTGGAGAGTGAACCTAACATGTTTTTGGATTGGATGGAATAAAGACATTGCGAATAAAGCCGTCATTCCTATTGTGTATTCTAAATCTAGTTTGCTTGTATAATGTAAAATAAGTCAAATTTAAATAGGCTTTAAAATATGTGACCGTACACCACACTTCTAGAATTATTGGGGCTTGATAATACCTTCAGCGTTCTGTTATCTTTACCATTCCATTTGACATGGACTTTTTTACTGTAGCTTTCAGAGTAGCTAAATTCACAACTTTATGTTAGTGACTTTTTCCAGCAGATATTAAGCCACTGTCTGCAACTAAATCGAGCACATTCACACAATTTCACTGTTGGTGAAAATAGCTTGCCAAACCAAATGCTACTTTCTCATTTGAACTTTCTAACTAAATCTAATGTTTATGGTGGAAAGATCCTCCAAATGATTCCATGCAAGGCTTTCTATATCCTCATTTGTTAGTTTAGTTATGTATTCATTCATCTCTTCGTTGTTTATCAGGAGAGCAACGGTCCATCGGATGCCTACGCTGCCATCTCTAATGCGGATCGGCTGCAGGCTGAACCTGAAAGCCTGCGCATATGGAGAGAAGAGCAGAGAGATAGACTGGAGGCACTAGGTATGTGTGAACAGATGGAAGGAGAGAGTACATAAATCACTCTGAAATGTGCCATAAATCTCACATCCAGCAGCTCATATGAGGGCCAGGCTCTGTTCTGTTATCCCTGCCATTGCTCTCTTTCTCCAGATGCCAACTCCCGTAAACAAGAGTCTGAGTGGAAGGAGAAAGCCAAGGTGGAACTGGAGGAGTGGCACACCAGGCAGAATGAACAGTTGGAGAAGACCAAAGTCAACAACAGGTATTGACTTCACACAGTCATGGGATGGACCTTTGTCTGAAACACTGCACTGCCATTTATGCTTCTGCATCGATCTTATGTCTCTATGACGGTGTAGCTTCAACATATTTTACTTCTGTGCTGGTCTGTCGGCCGCGCGGGCCTGTGTGCGTTGACTGCTCATGCGATTTGACGCAGAAACATACATGGGCCTTTAGTCTGACAAATACTAGAAATATAATCTTGTGTAATATAATCTATAATGTATAATCTCAACTAAACCTAAACCTGACAAAAACAATCCAGGGAATTACATGTCTTGTATTGGATAAATAAACAATGGTCTCTAGTAGTAACATCAGCTACTATATTCATTTATAGCCAAATGTAACTGCAACACAATCACCATGTATATACATCTCAAAAGGCACTTTCATACAGAGCTTCAGTTAAACAACAGATCAGTTAAACAACTTCATGTACTTGAAATAATGAACCATTTTCAGATATTTTAGATGTGGTATCTTGAGTAATCCTGCATAACCATTTTTTCATTTGTACTACTTTTCTGCCTTCTTATAGTATTTTATTTTTTAATTTACACAGTATTTTTTAACATATTTTGGACAAGGTATAATATCTGAGCAGTTAGTGTTTGCCTCTGATCATTCACAACAATAGGTTAGTTTAAAGGGCGGGGGCTGTACCGTGTTAAGGTTTTGCAAGACACTCTGAACCGATTGTTCTCACGGTGAGACCTGTTGCCATTCTGTTGAGCTTACTGAGGTAGTAATTCTTTAATAGCGGGATACAGCGCAGAGTCTATGCTTTGACATGTGAATTATAACCTGCTTGTCTTTTCATCCTCCTCCCTTTTACCACTGTCTCTCTTCTCTCCTGTTGTGCTGCTCTGCTGTTGGGATGTTTGTCCAGGGTGCTGGACGAAGACTTCTACAAGCAGCCCTTCTCTGAGCTCATTGGTTATGTGTATGTTGCTCAAACTGACACCATCCTCCTGCTTTCTTTTCTGCGGCATTGTTTATTTTCGTCTGAGCTCCACCATTCCTTTTCCACGTTTCACTCTTTATAGTTTATTCTCCAATTGTTTCATTTTAGATAACAGCACCAAACAGTTTGCATAGTTTTTGTTTCCCCACCATTTGTACGAAAGTTGTTTCTCTAGTTGTTTGTGCATGTCATATGCAGAGGCTTGTCAGAATGTCTGGTTTTTTTTTCTGAATGAGTGCATGTCTCTACCTTCACTCACCTTCTTGAGATTCAACTTTCATTGTAGTTGTGCCCTGAATTCTTTTTCACTTACCTGTATTCTCGTTTTTAAGTTTTCTCTTTTGTCATATTCACAAACCTCATATGCAGATGTTTTATTTCACAACTTTTGAGTTTCCAGTAAATAATTGTGTGAATAATCATCCCTCACAGAATCGGCAGTTTATTTGTAGGAGTGTATTTGTAGTCTTTCTAAATATTAGACTTTGCTTTATGACTCCAGTAGCTCGCTGTTAGGTTTGTTTTGAAGCATTTGTCTGTCTACCTGGACATGGAGTCTGTATCCATGATTCACAGACAGAACCTTCAACATTTACTCCTAAAGCTCTTTATAATCAGTTCACAATGTGCTGTGTTTGCAATGTTCCAGGAGACCTTCCTTCCCTTCAGCTTAGACTAATGTACAGTATCATGCTACATGCACTCAGCCATACACGCTTCGAAATCCTACGGTCTTCCTGTAGCCGCACAACAGCAGTGGTATTGTTTCTGCAGGGAGGATAGTATAACAGTGACCTCCCACTCATGCCTTCTCTATGCTTGAAGGGACCAAAGTCACTGTGTAGAAACTGTAAAATCAGCTCTGTGATCCGCTACACAAAACACATTATCCATGTGGGATATTTTGTGCAATGTGATACCTCTGTAACCTCCTTACTGGGCTGCAATTGATTTAACATGGAAGTGTTAAATGGAATTAACCTTTTATTTTTTTATATATAAGATATTCCTGTCCAATTTATGGATACACAAATGCTTCAACCTGAACTGTATTTGTGCTTTAAAGTAGAATTTTAAGTGCTGTCTAGCCACTGCCTTACATAATGACATGCTAATGTTGCCTATAGCTAGCCAATGTGCTGCTTTGGCGGTGCAGTTTCTGCTCTTGCTATTGGAACATTTGGGGTTATCCTTTACCCTACATTTAGTATTGGTCACATAATCTGCGGACTCTACTAATACAAATTAATGCACAAACTGAACATAAACCCTGCCATTAAATAAACAATAGCAGTGCTGGATTTGGCTTTACCATTTCCCAAACAATTTTGGGATTAGAAAAAAAGAATAAATGTTGGCATATAGCAATATAACACAGTTGATGGTTATTTTCGATTGACTTAAATTCAGACGCCCATAGTCATTAAGGGATTAATGTCTTTCTGTTGACAATGTAATAGTCCCAGGCAGTAGGACAACATCGCCCAACCAATGGCAACACAGAGACTGCACAGCAAGCACTTCCTACAACATCTGTGTGTGTGGGGGGGGGGGGGATAAGACAGAAATACAGGAGTAATGTTGCTTTTGCATGCCGGCTCTTGCCATCTACATTTAGCTGACTTTCTAGATTTCATCCCCCTTCCTCTCGTCTGTCTCCTATATTCTGACTTGTTAAATTGTTTCTCCTTGTTTTCTTTTCCTCTGCACCGTAAAGCACACACATTAACCATCCTTGCTACCGCCTAGACCAGTTAAGTAAAACAATAAAACCCTGTTAGGGCATTCTGCCTGTTGGATAAGAATGTATTGTCTACATAGTTGAATAGGCCGTATGTGAGGTATAGCTTGCATCCGCTGCCTTAAGATGAGCACGACGTCTAGTGTGCCCTTTTGTGATGTCGTGGTCCTTATGTGTATTTGTAGTTGGTTGTGGCAGTGAATGGATGTTTGCTCTTCATCCCCATTTTGCTTTGTGTTGTGTACTAGCCAATCCATTGGTTTAGTATTGTGGGTTCAGCTCATGTAGGTGTAGTAGGTCCATGGCAATGGAATGCCTTTCCCTCGGGATTGGATGACTGTTAGCCATGTTTGCCTGGTGACTGTGGCGCTGTCCGTTTTTCTTTTTTTTTTTAAATAGTTTTGTTTTCCAGACGTTTGTGTGGTAAGTCCTTTACTGTGCGTATTTCTTTAAGTTGGTTAAGGACACCTCACCCCTCACGTTAAGACGTTGACGCATTGCATCCAAATGAATACTTAATGGGATATTAGTCTTTGCCCCCTCTCCAAGATGGCCTGCTCTCCAGCTGCAGCAAAATGCATGGCAAAGCCGTAGGCTTTAAATTAATTTGGGTTTGGTTAAAAAAACAGAACTTGCCTGCACTACTTAACATTTTTTTTTATATTAGGGACAAGTATACAGATGAGACTGACATTCCTATACTTGGACCTTGTGGAAAACTAAGGTTATGGAAATATAGTGCAAGTTGACATGTTGGGAAACGGGCACATCCCCTCCCCTAGTTCTTCACAGAACTGCGTTTTTAACCAACCATGCTTCAGGTCCTAAGAACCATTTGTTGATTGATTTCTTAAAGGCCTGACTGACTGTTAAATTAGCTGGGATGTCTGTGTGTTGTAATTTCTATGCAGAGATAGGTTAATAACTGTGCTGTAGCTTCTCTTCTTTGTGACCAAGGACATGGATGAATGTTTATTTCTGTCTTGCCTGCTTTGAGCTACATTCTGCTGAACCAACAACACAGTGTCCACAGTGTAACATTAACACCTGTCCGCCATGGAGCAAGTGTTCAATGTAGACATACTCTTGAATCAAAGGAAATTCTACCTTTTAATTATATTAATAAATGAACGTTGCTGTCGTCAAAATGGCAGCTTTCCACTGGAGTTTGTGTGTTGGTGAACAGCAGGGGGCTTCCTCGGGCCTCTATGTATCTGGTCCTCCTCCTGTTTTGCCTCCTGTTGACAATCTCCTTTCTCCCCCCCTTCCCCCTTATCTTCTCCTCCTCCTTCTTTCTCCAGGGCAGCCGAGGAGGCCATGATTTCAGATCTGGATGAGAGCAATCCCGGCACGGAATGGGAGCGCGTGGCGCGTCTCTGCGACTTCAACCCAAAGTCCAGCAAGCAGGCCAAGGACGTGTCTCGCATGCGTTCTGTGCTCATCTCCCTTAAACAATCCCCGCTGGTGCGCTAGGTGGCTGAGGCCATTCAACCTACCACGCCGACTGACCCACTGGTTTACTGCAGTTTACAGGCCGTGGGACTTGACTCTTCATGTGTTTGCATCCTATAACCCATATATGTAAGCATTGCTCCCTATTGCATGGATCTCTGGCCCGAGGCTGGCGTTATACTTCAAATGATTACAGCCAGTGTCGGTATGCACACTATAACATTTGTTTCATGAGCGCAGGCTACAGGAACTGTCTGTGAAATTCCAAATTATGAAAGCAAAGCGAATTATACGGGGGGGAATGTGATGGTTCTATCCCCTCTTTGAACACATCAAATGTGTTTTCGTTTGAAGTATACCACAGCCATGACCCTAAATGTCCCCAATGAAAGGTTCACACCTATAGGCACACCTTTTCCACAGACCATCAGACGCTTGCAGTGTTCCCTGCTGATACACAGCAGCACCAGCATGACTGTCAGGTCTGGTGGCCTGTGCACCTGTGTTGGGAAGCCTAAAGAAAGGGAAGGGATGATTAGTTTAACTGTAAATGGATTCCCTTCATCCCCAGCCCCAATAGCTGCACTACTCCACACGGTATCATTCCCACTCATTTTGAGCAATCTCATAATTCCGAGCTGTAATGATGGCATGATGCTGTAATTGGTTTACCATCCTTCGTCCCTTCACTTTATTGTCGCCTACTATCGTTTAAGGACCAAACCAAGCTCCCAATATAATGTGTGTGTGTGTGTGTGTGTGTGTGTGTGTGTGTGTGTGTGTTGGTGGGGGGTTGTGTGGGTGTGGGTGGTATTGTGTGTGTGTTGGTATGAGTGTGTGTGTG
>JAODUE010024818.1:0-22866 GCA_027564755.1 Amblyopsis hoosieri
TTTGGGGTCCCCTGCTGAAGCTGCTGCCCCCGCGACCCGACTCCGGATAAGCGGATGACGATGGATGGATGGATGGAAATTTAAGATCATTTTTTGCTCCCGTTACCTTCTTACTCACTGTGAGCTCATTGTTCACCTGCAAGTCCTGCACCTCTATGTAAACAGCACAATTGTGGCTAATAGATTTTTGTGATCTGAAATGTGTTTTGTGCAGTATAACCCGTGGCACATTCTAACTGGAATGAAAAAAGGCCCACATATGTAATAACTACTATACGACACCTCTGTCCGTGTTGCTCAAAGCTGTGATTTGTTGTGGCAAGCACCGGTGCCATCGCGATATTATGATGGGATCTCTCACTCAATGGGCCTAGCTAGCACAACCGTATCTTGTGTGGTGGTGGAGATGCAGTTTTTTATGTTTTTGTGATATTTCTAATTAATATTTTCTAGGGCTGGCCCCAAATATTCGATTAGTCGGGTATTCGTTCGTTGGGTATGTATTCGATTTAAATATTGGGATTCGAGTATTGTTTTTTTTTCACATTATGCATGCATGTTTTCCCATTAATCCCTACTGTACTGTAATTGCCTGCCCTACACTGTGTCATCAGCACAATTGATTGGAATTGGCTCTGTTTGACTGTTGACTGGCTCAATTGACGTGTCAAAGTGGCCATTTTGAGCGCATGGCTATGTTTACATGTGTGCTCACTGAAGCTAGGAATCAAAGATTATTTCTGTTATACTTCTTAATTATAGTTGAGTGTTTTTTTTGTGGTGTTTTTGAGAAAGAGTATTCGAATACTTGTTCGGAAATACCATCAAGTATTCGAAACCTGTAAAATGGTATTCGGGACAGCCCTAACACTCTAATGCATTCTGTAACGCAAATGCGAGTTTATGTTACCTAGTCTATATAATGTCTGGTATAACACAGTTATGTCATAAATAATAAAATGTGAATAAACGTATACGATGCATTTCTTTGATAAATTATTTTACAAAGATTTTGAAAACATTGAGTACACAACATAGTTCTAAGTGCCCAAAAGTGTTAACAATATTGAGAAAAGTAGGGGGGACTCCATATATTACATACTGAAAAATGAACATGTTGATGCTCTATAAACTATAATGTACTATCTATCACATTCTGTCCTCTAATGCCTGATTGAGTACAACCTGGCAACCTGCGAGATGCTTTTGTCACATGACTCTTGGTCTTAGTTGACTCATTCATGGATCACAGAACTCGGGTGAATGTGTTGAATTACATGTATAATGCAGGATCTAGTGTAAACGACATATTTTTTTTAATTAATGTATAATAAAGTGATTTTGTTTACAAACATCACAATTTTAATCTTATATTTGCTTAAATTTGCAGACGAACGAGTGCCGCCATCTTGGAAGTTCGAGGGTGGTCATAAACCTGGTTTGTCAAATACGTCAGTATTTACATATTTTTGGATAGGTTAAACGGTCTCCTCATTACATAAATTAAAAGAAAGCGATGTCTTTCTATCCCGCTGACAACAGCCATTTAATTGACAACAAAAATCAGTTTTCCATATCGGCCATTAGAAAAGAAAATCTGACCACCACCAATGTCGTATTTATTAAGTGGAAATCGGTAAATTCCGATCTGCTTCCGATCTATCGGTGCATCCCTATTGTTAACTGAATTTTTGTCAGTTAGATTTAGTTAGTTATGGAGTCATGGAAATAAACTGTAAATCTTGCTGCACATGACATCTTAGCCTTTCTTACCATTGTTCGTTAACATTTAACAACAATTTACAGAAATGTGATGAAATTATTGGATTATCGGATTGCAACAGCCATGAGAAGTAGGTAATTATCAAATACTGGTATCGCATTGTTTGAAAAAAAAACTATCATGCATTACTCTAAATAACACACACTTGCTGTACCCAAACACACTCAAACTAACAAGGCGGTCATTTAAGTTAATATTTAAATATGGAACTTAAATGGCTCAGAGGCTCAGAGCTGGGGTGCAGTTAAACTTTAATTCTGAATGTTACCCATAATGCCACATGCTTAATTTGATCTTGGATAGAGCAAAAAACTGTCATCTATTTTCTAGAAATGACACATGCCTCCACATCTAGCAGTGTAAATATGATAAATTAATCACTTAATTGGTAAATGTTGTTCACCAAAGCTGGTCACCGCATTTACAGCCATTAAACTTTAGTGTTCTCTTGAAAGGCATGTAAAATATACAATACTTGCCCCTCATACATACAAATGACTGGGGAATTTTTTTTTTATCAAAACTGGTACATTGGTGGAATTCACCAGCAATTCTGTTTATCAGACTAACAGCTTGATAATGCAATTTCATGTTTGGTGATGAGTCATGAGATCATACTGCTAATTTAATGAAAAGTTGCAAGAGCGTCTGTAGGTATTTGTGGAATAAGTGGATTTAGACACTATCTCAGATTTGAAAGGAATACTAACACACCCCAGCCACACACACCCACAGCCTGGAATACGGAAAGGTTGTACACCATTTCTAATACAGTAAAGGTGATTAGGGCATTATCTTTTTTTTTTAATCTTTTTTTTCACCTCCATTGTAGCAGAAATATCTTAAGATACATTATCCATAAAGGGATGAGAGCACAACCTTTTTTCTTCAAGCACTCCAGGCTGTCTGGAGTGAGTAATTAATTTGTCATTCATGTTTGAGTGACGTATTCCTTAAACAATAATATGTTTTTGAGCTATGGCGGTGTGCACACTGTTTTGTTGTACTACAATAACTACTAGGCTACAATAAACATCTCAAGCAGGATTTTTTTTAAAGTCTGTAGATCATTTGTCAAAACCCTCCAGTTCCACAAAATGCATGCTGCCCGTCAATCAATGTGGCACGCAATGAAATGGTACACATGGGTGCACTGCTCCACTGATTTCTATAGGAATTTTCGCTGCTTCATAACTTTCCAACTTTTGGTGTACAGTACAGTAGCTATGAGAATAAACATAGGTTTCAAAGGAGTAACAGCAACATCAGTTTGCTTGTTAACTAGTAGTAGCTACTGTAACAACCCCGTTTGGTCCTGAGAGGGAGGCGTTTTGCCAGAGAGAGCTCACCTCATTGGCAGCGTGGGATAACATTGAGTATACAGTAGTATAAAACACAAGGCAGGACTAAAGACTCATGATAACATTAAACAGGCTCAACACAGCCTCTGACAAGGCAAATATTGTAGTGCACTGACTGGAGAAAGGAATCAGCACACTAAAAGACTGCTTGATGTGATGAGAGAGCAGACTGTCCTAGATTCAACAATCAAAATGTGCCTGTGACAATAAAATCACTCCACCAGAATAGTCACCTGGCTATTGTATCTATGTTGTGCTGGGCTATAGTAAAATAGTCTGTTAAACTGACAATAAAAAGTCTACATATATTAGGCCTATATAAAGTTGCCTATAGTCTATGGCAAAATAAATTGCACTGTATGCTGAACTTCGAACTTTCAAGCTTTCAGTAAAATTATGTTTACATTTAAATTTTTAGAGCATACATTTTAATGCATAAAATATCACAGTGTTGCATCAGTTTTGACGCTTAGGCTACTACTGCCACGTATGTACAATAGGCTAGGCTACATTTTTACACTTAATTATGGAAGTCCACATTTCATTAATTACAGGATGTTCTACTGCCAGCTGTGGTTGTGTGGTATGTGGTTTTATTATTATTTTTTTTTAATTTGAGTGGCAAATTATTAGTCCCGTTTATTTCATTTAAGGTAAACCATTGACCTATGAGATTATCTCATAGGTCAACCAATCCCTAGAAACTTGCTCCTGGGGCATGGAAGACACTGTTGGGGATGAAGAACACCTGTGTGTTTTGCTAATGAGGCCGAACCAGATAATTCAGATAACTGCTGGCCAGATTTGTCCTAAAACAAGCATTATGGACTACCAAACTAGAGGAAGGGAAGGAATGAACTACAACTATAGCATTTAGAAAAGGTTACTATGTAAAATGAAATCCTTTTTGCTATTGTGTTGAAACGTTATGTCTGCTGTGTGGCTCAAACTGAATCCAGGTGTCTTACCTTCACTGCAGTCTTTTCCTTGGTAACCAGTCCTAGAGCAGTCACATCTTGGTTCACTGTTAATCAAGTTGCAGAATCCTCCATTTAGGCACATGATCGCTGGACCACAGAGTTCGCTCAAGACTCCTTCACTGTCGATCATCTCGGACTCAGTCTTGTTGACCTTAATGTCCGTTAACCATCCAGTGAAAGGCGCCTGGTTCTTAACTGTGTCTGATGTAAGTCGTAACGTCACAGATCGTAGCTCCGGTGGTAATCCACCAACAAACAAATGGCTGAAGACAGTCAAGTCCCGTCTTTTGGATTTCACTTCTACCCATTTTACCTCGTTGTCCACCATAAGGGTTGTGTTCTTAAAGTTTCTCCTTATTGTTACTGTGTGCCACTGGCTGTCATTGACCGCTGTGTCAGTTAGAACAGCTGCAGGCTCAGCACAGAAGATGGAGAAGCGAAGACTGAGTTTACCGTTGTGTATGAGCAGCTCTAAAAAGTCACAGAATCCCTCATCGTCAAAGTAAACTAGAAGCCCATGAGAACTTTTTGTTTTCATATTGAAACTCATTTCACTCTCGCAACATGCATTCCACATTGGAAATCTGGCCCACTGACCCTCCGTACCTGTAAATTCTAGACAACTGCCAATCTGTGCTAAACAGCAAATGAGCAGCCCAACCCATACAACATGGGCACCCTGCCGCATTTCTAGAACCATGTTGCGAGCACACGATCTGTGAAGATGTAAGAAAGCGTAGGGTTAAATTAACTTTAGATGGATTTGTGTTCAAGCGAGACGTGTGATGGGTTGTGACAGGCTGTGAGCGAGTAGAAAGATAGGCATGTATTTGGCTGCCCACACAAATGTATTGGTATGATCTGACGCATTGTAAAATAAAACACTAAATAGAACAATACATTTGCATATAGCAGGCTTGGCCAGCACTATCCTACTGTTGCAAATATCATTACTTTGCACTATCCAGGCCAAAGGCCAAAACTCACTCTATGAGCCAAAATACTTTGAACTGTCTAAGGGTGATGTATGCCATAGCTATTTAGAGCAATCTGACAGGGATTCAAATATCCATTGGGCACACTAATTTATGTAATTACGGAACAACTCCTTCTGGTGCCAGTTAAAATGTACACGGTTCCACGTTTTTGAAATGCAGCCTTAATCTTCCCTCCTGTTCAGGCCAACATTCTTTGGCGGGTAACTGGAAGTCTTGCTTGAGGCTTTTCACCCTGTGTCCTCGGTAGCAATGAGAAAAAATGCCATATGGAGCAGCATTGGTTGATAAGCTGAGGAAAACAAGCTGTGTAGCTGTCAAGGCAGTCCTCGATCCAAATTCTCTCTGCAAAACAAAGACATATTTTATGTAGCTTAGTTCTTACTTTAGCTTCTTTTTTTGCGCCATAGCTCTACATGGCTACAGTATAAAGAAAAATATCACATAGATATACCTTGCTTTACCGTCGATATAGGCCTACTACACTAGTAAATAACGACGCATAGGATAATTATGATGGAAAATACAGATAACGATTTTTATAAATCTCATCGGCAATTAGACTAAATAGAGAAAATCATCAAGTTGTTTGCACTTGGGCGTCTGAAATCCATCCACCCACGGTGACACTCGCAACGAAATAAAGAAAAAAAAATTACGCTACAAGCCCATGTTTTGCAAAATGTTCTTTGCATTTTCATAAAACAATCCTCTTGGTATTTAATCAATCATACAACTTTTGACAACGTGGATTCAGTCAAAGCAGAATTCCGTTATAGGACTATTGTAGGATACTACATCGTGCCTTCCCATACCCATGGTGCGTCATATAAAATGTGTGGTTTGCATCGAACCCAAATGTCTGTCTCCGTCACAACTTTCGACAGGGCCAATTAGGCTACACAGTTACCTACTGTATATATTTTTCCCTTGAACCCCGTGCTTACAAAGGCAACGGCAACTACACTGCTTAATTTCAAAGGTTGAATAAAGGTATTCTAATACAGTATCAGCTGAGTACCTGTGTAATAACCTACTGCAATATCTCTTTTCGCATAGACTGGTAGTCTACCACTAACGGTATTTTAGTATACCCACTATCTTAATACAAATCTCCATTCTCTAAAATTGTCAGCTATTTTAGCATAGATTGAGAGACATCATTTGTTAAATATAGTATTATTCAGGACGGCAATTAGCCTACAAGATGTGGCAGTTTGCCTATTTACTCTTTCACACATTAGGCTACTTTCATGGGACATTATCATGTTTGTACGAAGGAATATTAAATTCATACAAACCACCGCGCGTTCAGCAGCTGTAGACCATGATAGTCCTGATTTTGGGTGTTTGCTTGGATAGCCTGTCTGAAATCCTCAATGAAACCTTCATGAAACCTGCTTCCAAGTGAAATCCCAGCATCAGAGAGATGTGTTCACTCTCCACAAACTCAACTAGAAACCTACAGACGTCAAGTCAGGCATACAGGTAGCCTAAATTACCTTTAATATTCCAACTTCGATAGTTTCGACAAAGTAGCCTAAACAACACGGTCGTGGGGAAAATCCGGCATCTTTAAGAAGAAGGTGCTGTTCCCTGTTGAGCTTATCCAGCGACTGTCAGGATCCAGAGACATCGCGTCACGTGTCCCTGTGATGTCTAATAGAGAGGGGAGGGGCTGAATGCAGTATCTTATAGCGTGGCTGGTCATGTGTTCATCTGTAGATATTGAGCCTTCTCGTAAATAATAAAGACAACTTTACAGATATGGATTGGAAACAGCAGCAAATATTTTTCAGAGCTGTGGTAAAATCTAACCTTATAAAGTAGTAACTTGGCCAGTGACGAGGGGATCGTAGTAACGCATAGGGTTTACGTTATGCCAGCAATAAGTGTGACCGAGGTCAGTTCCACTCGGGAGTCGAGACCTATGGTCGGGACGATCTCCCACCCTGCTCCACCCCAGGATTACAGAGAGAACTCACTGGAGCGTTCTTGTGTCGGAGAGTAGGCTATAGCCTATGTAACTTAGGGTACTTCGCAGCGCACATCGGCTGGCGAACATTGCACTATACAAATGGTTGTTCTCGTTTGTAAGGTGCAGCCGCGGCCGTTTCTTTATTTTGTTTTCTTGAATTTTACGTTTTTACATTTTAATATTCTCTGTTACAGATCAAATCTAGACCTAAATTTTGTTTGGACCTTTCATTCTCTCTTAGTAGCATGCCTACAGTATAGACATAAGGTATGCCTATACTGCATGATAATGGGTATCATGCCTAATGGGTATCTAAAATTAAACAGATTAAATAGCATTATATTTGTTTTTGAGTCACACTAAAACATTACAGTAGGCTATGTCAATAATAACTAGGAACCGTTTGTGTATTCTATCCATTTTACAAACATTTGGCTATCACACATTTCAGAAAACAGTTCACTCACTATTAAAAAAAGTGCACTTTTACATTTCATGTGGATTTGTTTATTTATGTAACTCTGTTTTACATGAATTATCCAAAACTATGTAAAATAGATATAGTAATAAGCTACAACACAGGATACATTCAGCTCCAGTTGCTGATTTTGCAAACTTAAAGGATAGTAGTGTAGTAACTGTGTAAAGCACCTTCCTTTGGCGACAGGACAAAATAGGGTCCTTCCATCAATGGACACTCCCTTTTGGTAGTGGCCAAGCCACCCACACAACAATACTTCTCTTCTGGGCTATATGGAGTTCCCTGGGTCAAGAACTGCTGATATAGTATAGCTGGGTGATGTTGAGGCAACGGGAAAGCAAGACAGTTATGACATTAAACAGTGTGTAGTACAGTGTGTCTTGAGCCCTCCATATCTATTACAGATGAGACACATGCATTGTCTGAATGATCTGTACCGTATACATGTTATTTGAAAGGAATCATCTTATTCAAAGGGTATAAACAGCACCACCCAAAACACTAAAATCACACATTTTTGGTCCAATAACTTTGTTTGTTTTTAAACAAACTATGATGAAAGGCCTTTACCCAAATATACAGACCGTGTCTCTAATACTTTACCAGTCAAGTATTTAAATATACACATGTATGCATAGCTAACCATTTGGCAATTGCAAGGCTGACAAATATCACAATATTTCTTTGGGTGAGCGGTTGTGCACATTCTCGTATAAAAAAATTAAAAAAGAAGAAAGAAAAAACATTGTTTCTGTAACGTCTTCAGCAATAAAATGTGCTTGTCCCTTTGTATGTAGTGAAAAGATAACAGGCAAAGATCATGGTGTAGCACCATACATTTTAAGATGTATAGTAGTCTTCCTCTGTTTGGAAAAATAGACCCAGCATATCCTACAGTATGTGGTCATGAGCCAACCTGCATCACAGCCATGATATATAACACACAGCATTGTCCTATTGCTTATATCCGACAGCACTACAGTGGATTTAAAGATGTGAAGCTTGTGTTCCATGTATTTGGGGTGTGCAGTATGTTTAACAGGCTCTGTTTACACACAATCTCACAGTAATACAATAAGTCACAGACAGTACAGCACAGACATCAAGCCCATCAACACCACAGCATGTGGGAACTGTCGAAAAGTGCATCAAAACCAGATGAATATGGCTGCTCAACAGTCTAATAACAGCTGGGTCATTGATACAGCCAGCATTTTTACTACCTCCTGCTGTCAGAATAGCCTGCCATTCACAATGGCCAGAAATTATTGTTTAAAATGGCCTTCTTCGCGTCATGCTTCGAGTCTGCCCATGCTCAGACAGCAGTGAAATCCTGTGAAAGTTTTGGCTTTACCAACAGACCCAAAAGTGAACCAAGCTGTAGACCGCTGTCTCAGACAATGGGAGTGTCAGTGTGCGTGCGTGCGTGCGTGCGTGTGTGGGTGCGCGTGTGAGTGAATAAACCGTCATGCTTGCATGCCCATTTTCTACAGTCATCAATCCTTAGTTCAGCAGGTGTAACACGCAACCTTTCTCATACATGGGCATCTGTTTGTAATTACCCAATTCAGTAAATGAATGTGGTTCCTCCTTACCATCCCAATTCCCAAACTGTGTTAACTCAGTTTTCTTTTTAGACTTGGGCGTTCACAACAAAATAAATGTGCTTCTCCATCAAGTATATTCTGAGAGCTCGGCATTGGTTATAGCATCCTTTACCCCACAGCTCAAATTTATCAGAAAATGTAGTGAAATCCTGTACATATCATGAAAATGTTTTTTGAACATTCCTTTTATTTGTTTTTTATATAAATGTTTTCAACAAAATGAATGTACAATATCACCACAATGCGAACCTTCAACATAAAGATGCACTTTTAAAACAGAGCTTATTGTCTTATTATTAATATTTCTTATCAAATGTTGCAGATTTAGACCAAAACTGTTAAATAAAATAAAGATAGATATAATTTAATACACATAGAAAATGAACAATGGAATGATAACATTAAATAATAACATATTATGTTATACTACTACTATAACCATAACATTTAGCTATATGTTAAACATAGACATCTACATTTTATGCTGACAGGGACATTGCATGTAATCTAATAAATAGACTATCTATATACACTTAGCTAAAAATGCTATCTTCTACTTCAACACAAGCTAGCTTACTATTGCAGTGCTTCTTTGCATTTGGCATTGTTTTTCTAATATGCATGCATGTAAAGTGTAAACCACGGGTGGGCAATCCTTGTTCTGGAGGGCCGCTGCCCTGCATGTTTTATATTTCTTCCTGCTCCAACACACCTGATTCAAATGAATGGGTCGTTATCAGGCTTCTTCAGAGATTGATAACGACCAATCATCCCACATATAGTAAAACAAAGTAGTTATTGCTCTCGGGTCAATTTCTTTTCGCTGAGATTATAGTCTGGAAACCCTGTCTGCAGCTGGCTGTCCAATCAGGGCAGGTTAGTGAGATGATGTTGAAGTCAAGCGTGTTTCGAAATGGTGGTGGAGCTAGATGAGGCGATCAAAACAGTTGTAGCAACGGCGATTGGTTCAGCGCTGTCCAATAGTTTCAAAATTAACCAGAGGTCTACACCCAGTAGAAGGAAACACTTCCCACCAGGCTAAAAACAAAGTTCTTCTTTCCAATATGTTTTAATTAAGCATCAATTAAATGTATTGCTTGATTCTAAAGTAAATGCAGAATATTGCAGAACAATATCAATTTATGTCCACGTTATACCAGTAAGCATTTAGAAGGACATGCCAAATAATTAATATATATTTTATGATGAATGCTTTTCTAATACAGGTCTCTCTGAACACCTACTGTGTAAGGACATTATACGGTACCTATACAGTAAAGGTGTGCTGTATGTCAGACAAGCAATCCAGGTTCACACATCAATGACAAAATGCATATGATTTTTACCCACCCAACCTGAATTTCACATACAGTAATATACATCTTTATTTTGATACATTTTCCAAAGGTCAATTATTTTTGTCTCCCTTTCTAAATTTTTTGTATCTCTACAACATGAAAGCGTATTCAATTTATGAATACTGTATATTATTATAAGTTATTAAATTATTGCATATAAAGAACAATGCAGTTCTGAATATCATTGTGGAATTAATGGAACATAAGGAGTGTTTATTTCAAAAGATGGTCACATGTCCAGCATCAGCCTACGGATTATACTGACTCCAATGTAATGATCCTACTAGATGCATGAGAAAAAGATTAAGATGCAACAAAATAAATCAATCAAATTCAAATCTAGAAGAACACACAACACATTGCTTTATTATCCTTTATTGACGCAAAAGAAACATGTTCTATTTCGTCGCAAAGTTTGTAGTTTTAAGATGTCACATTTGTGTTTGTGCTTTTTTACAGTACATCTGACAATGATATTGTTTCCAACAGATGCTACAGCAAATACGATGAAAACCAAGTACATGTGCATAGGTCAAGTTTTGGTACAAGTCTAACATGTACAGGAGACACTCCTGAAAAGAGCTGCTTGAGTAGAAAGTAACAGGGTCAGAACCTGTTGGAGAGGGCACTATCTCAAGAACTCTGGGCTTGAATGGCTACTTGGAATTAGGAATGGCACTGATACTGATACCGATATTTTGATCGGAAATCTTTCCGATACTGACTTAAATAGCTGGATCGGTATCAGTGACAATTAGGGCTGTCACGGTTAAATCACTTTCCATGCAGTGATTTGGGTTGGTTCAGAACCGCGGTATGGGGTATTAACGCCATATTTTTGTTTTTGGTTTGAGTGGTCAAGTGCATGACAGAGAGCTTCCGAAATAGTGTGGTTAACACAATTTCTAGGCAGTGATCTCAGTCCGTAATGAGACTGTGCAACGGCTTACCAGATGTTCCAACTACATACCTTGGCTTAGCATTGTTGTAGACAGAAAGAAGTGATGGCACAAGTTGTTTTCGGTTTAATTCGAAATGTTAGGGTCCAATTTTTCCGATTTCTTTCCCACAAGAAATAAACATGTCCCAAAAGAATTACGTGAGAAGTGTGTGCACTGCCAATACATCTATGGTGCGCTGCATGCTGCCTAAACAGAACGGAGTACGACAAAACTGTAGTAAAGTGCAGTAGAACATAACGTCAGAGTGTTGTAAATACATACATTGCCAAAGGCTACATCCGTCTACAACGGGGCTGGGGGAATGTCCGCTTCAATCGTGCATATATCCTAGATTAAACCTCATAATCGATTGGCTAGCCCCCTGAAAAAATAAAATGTAAACATTGCGATAATGGCGGTTGCTTGCCATCCCCCGCGGTTGGGTTAGCAACACCGCAGTATTACAATATTGCGGTTATCACAACAGCCCTAGTGACACTTGGACAGTTGTTACTGATCTATGGAGCTGATCCAATTAAATGAATTTACAGTGTAGGTCTACTGTCAAGCATCAGCCAAGTCTAACCTACCCAGCCCACACTATCAGCAGCAGGTTTCTAAAATGCATTGAAGTCCTAAAGTAGTGATTGGCTGTCAATTACTTTGCAACTTAACAAACCTAACTGCTCATGCATAAATCAATGACAACATTATAATATTTCCTTATATTCATTTATAGCCCATGTTACATTATGTTTTCAGAGTTAGGAAAACAATGTTCAAGACTGATGGTTCCATACACAAAATAATGATTCTCAGTCACAGTGAGGAATACAGCTTAATTTTACACTGGAATCGGATCGGTACTCGGTATACCAAAGTGCAGGTACTGTATCTGTATCAGGATCGGAACTGAAAAAATGTGATTGTGCCGTCCCTACTTGGACTCATACAGCATACAATTTTACAATCAATAAGGAAATGTGTTAAGAAGACTGAAGCAGTTAAATTAGTGGGGAAAATGTGTAATAAACAACAGCTTATACTGTGATTATTGACATTACATTTCCAAAATGTTGAAGAATACTTTTTACCAGGTCAAAAGTTCTTCCCTCGTGAAAAATGTTTTTTTGCATGTTGACATTTAAATCCAGTTTTGATGTACTTTTTCTTCTAGTTCCACATTGTTCATGCTGTATACCATATACCGTTTAAACAGTTGCAGCCTATATCACTGGCTATTATCTGGATATCAAATTTCAAAGTGGATGGTAATATGAAATAATATTTATTGAAGTGCAAGCTACTGTGAAATTGCCTGAGATTGTTGACACATTTGCTGATGAGAAATAGTATTCTCTACTATTGTATGGCCAGTTCTATAGTTCATCGCATTTGGCTTGATTTCTTTGACAGAATACAGACATTTCAAAAGAGAATGATATAGTAGGGTTAGTAAGGTAAATATATACAAAAATATTGTACAATATATGCAAAAACGTATGTATGGTAATATCTTATATAGCATGAAATACCAAATGTATTGGTAAACGATAACAACATTCCATGAATCATGGATAGTTAAATAGACACATCATATAAATATAATATAGCTATAGATCGATAAATAGATTACTAAGATGTTTTTTTAATTAAAGTAGGTGGGACCATAACAGGTGAACCCCCTCCCTCCCTTCCCGCCATATTAAACTGTGTCCATTAAGATAATACACATATGTTGCATTAAAATCAATTGTCTGTCACTGTGAGTGTAAGCTCAGTGACGGTGGAGTGACTGGACTGATACAGGGAGTAAAAGGCAAACATACTGTACATAGCAGGTGATTAATGACTACCAGGCTCAGTTGTTCTTGTGCTTATAGATTTATTGTCATTCACTTCATTAAATAGTTGGATCAAGTGGATTTTCAACACTTACCTATTTGGAGACTTGCAGTGTTGCACATGGTATATAGCCTGGCTGTGTGTCAGAATACACATCAGGATTTCATTACAACCAAACACTTAAGTAATCTTACCACTTAGTTTACCTTTCTCTGGTTGACGGTGTACAAACTAGGCTACACATTGTGCTATGCCTCAAAGTATATTTGACATTGCGAAGTGATGGAATATGCTAACATTAAACCAATGTATATTCTTAATTTATGTTAGGGAAAATAATTATGCATGATCTTGTTTTTGTTTTGCAATTATAATGAGTCCTTCTTTTGTTCTGCTGTTCTTGTAGATCTTAAGTAAACAACCTCAGCAATATACGTTATCTTGGACAAATTCGGTAAGGTTCAGCCCTTTCAAATATGTGATCCACTAAACCGTTCCTTTAGATACAAGCAGTCTTTGACCTACAGAGGAAATTACTTTTTCCAGTGTCTGAACCTGCCAAAGAAATGATTCCAGACACTTCCCTATGCTCTTTATGTTGCAGATATAGGGTTCATCTAATGTCCATGAGTAATCTGCTTGTACAGAACATTCGCAATGCTGATCTACAGTATAATGTTAGTTGTTTCCTATCCTGTAATGAAACACAAAACAAGAACCTGAAGTGACTTACAGTACTGTAGTAGCTCTAAATAACATATGATTATTTATTAGTTAAATCACCCAATTCATTTATTTCTCACTGTTAGTTATAAAAATATTACATATATTTGCATATAAAAAAATGTAATTTGTATTATTTATTGTTTGATTTATTTTACTATATATTTATTTATTTACATTAGCAAAAAAATAAATTGCTGTTAGTGCAATTACTATTGTAATTGGATGATTGATGCTGTTATCTGACGACTTTTTTTTTATAATTGGCTGTTTTTTTTAAGAGGTGTGTGATTTCCTTGGCCTCAGGCATTTACTCTTGAAAGAGAAGAGTGAAATTGTGATTCCTTTTGTTGTGTATTCAGTATCAATGTAGTATTGTAGAACATCCAGTGCAACAATTACTGTACCACAAACATTTAGTAAGGTATGCATGTTTTAAACAGTTTCCACTGCTTTTCATTTTCAGACATATTCTTGATTTTTATTGTTAGATGTTACATACAATTATATAGTATCATTTGGAAGTCTTCAGACAATTCTATTCATTGTCTTTGCCTGACAGATTTCCCTTTAGCAAAATAAACTGACAGCTGACTATACAAACCTGGACAAAAATAAAGAAAACATAATGAAAGCAGAAATAAAATATTTATGTGAACATTTTGAACTCTAACATATTCCATTGGTGCTGATTAACGTGCATTTGCTATGTTGTGCTACTCCAGAAAAAAAGTTGTCATGTTAAAAGGTCTGTTGCTGCCTGGAATAGACCTTAGATTCTAGGAAGCATAGAAACAGGCCTTGGGCCATCTACTCCTCATTAGATTTTCGGGTCCCAATGGGTGTCTCCTGGAAGGGTCTTGTCTCCTTGACTAAGTGGACTTTCTGACAGGCCTCCAGTGTATGTCTGGGGGATGTCATCTATCTGTCTAGCAATGCATTACAACAACCCCAGCTTCATTCTTCAAGAGGTCTATTTTATTAGAAGATTTTCTGTTCTCAATGAATCACCCCCGTGACTATATTGTAATCCTTTACACTTAAATATGACCACCGTAACTGTACCAATGATCTTGAGCTTGAGAGAAAATGGCAAATGTGGCCAGGTGTGCAGAAAGACTGTTCTATACTTTACAATACGTACACTGTATAAAGTAAACCAGTACTGTGAAGTGATTGTACAGTTCATGGTTAGCATAACATGATGAAAATTAATACAAAATATAAAAATGTAATAAAAAAATGAAATGTAAAGTTGAAGTGAAACAGAAGCAACATGTTTTAGGCAGATACAATATCAATGTTTGGACACTTTTAACTAATTAGGTCATCAGCTGGTATCATATTTATTAGCACAAACAACATATTGAAAAGAAATTAAACATACAAAATAGTAAATGTAACAAAGAATTGTGCATTTCAGAGTAAACATTTATTGTCCAAATACAATTACATAAAATTATATATAAATATTACATTATTTCAAGTACTAAAGCAGATTTGAGCTTGTATAGGTATCTGTGCATCAACATACGAATGTACACTCACTTTTCCATAATCTCAAATTGAAGTATTGTATTGTATTGTATTGTATTGTATTGTATTGTATAAAGTATTGGTGGTGCTGCTATTATTCAGTAATTCTCAGATTTTGTATTAAACTGAGTGTCCATGCTTTATTTACAGGCAATTGATCGGATAATGGATTTCTGATAAAGTGGGTATGAGACAGAGTTTCTGCATGGCTAAAAATAAATTACACACCCAATTGCTCTAACAGCCTGCTAAAACCACCAATGGGCCTCATATAACGCAGCAATGTCCACAAATAGCGGTTTCCCCGTTCCAGAGCTACTTCAAAATATAATGGCCATGCAATAATGCATGGTTGAATAAACGTAATCAGGTAAGAACATTGTGTGATTTCATACCTGTAATAAGAACTTAGCTGATATAATTAGGCATATGTAGTTGTATCTACTATTATGTACTCTACAGCTACAGTATACTGTAACTATAGGCCTACTTGTGCTGTATTTTTACAGTTATGGATACACAAGGTCAAAGTACAATTTTAACTGCAGCTGCATTTCAACCATCTGTTCATTTGTTTTTTTCTTCATGGTATTACATTTATTTCATTTTTTTGTAGCAGTTTCTCTGCATTGTTGGTTACTTAACAAACAGAAAATAATACATTTACATTCTATGCTGGATTGTGTTGCAATTAAACACTGCATTAGCACACCACACCTTCATTATACTATTATATCCTAATATACTGTAATAAATAATGTATTTTTTTGTACTTACAATTACAGTTGTAATTAATTCTCAGCATCATTACTGTACATGTCATGAAGAAAGCCTTACAAAATACATGTAAATAAGGTATAAGTAGACCCTTACAAAATAAGTAAATTTCACATATGCAAGACGAGCAAAGCACACTAAACACAAATGTATGTAAACACAATGCTGCATCAACACATGGAATACTCCTCGAACCTCCATTAGGCACATCAAATATGTCCATGCATCTAAAGTAGATTTCAATAGGAGACTTCAGTGTGAAATAAACTATTGACTGGAAGCCAGACTTGAACTACTGTATAGCAGCCTTATTTAAATTAAACGGTCAATAGGGTCATAACTAGAGCACTAGAAATTACCAAAAAACCTCCTGTACAACCGAGAACAGAAGCTATCACAGTTTTCATTTCCTATCAGAATGTTATAGGCACGTGCCTGGCTCCGCCCGTCTATTGCTCTCAGATCAATTTCTATTAACTGAGAATACAGTATGGAAACCCCGTTCGCATTAGCGCTCGCACAGCCACCCTGCTGGTGGCCCAATCAGCGTGGGTTAGTGACATGTCATGAAGTCAAGCGTGGTGGAGCTAGATGATGGAGATCAAAACACTTGTAGCAACGCCAGTTGGTTCAGCGCTGTCCAATAGTTCCAAAACTAACCAGAGGCCTACGCAAAGTAGGAGGATACGACTGCAAACACTTCCCAGTGGGAAGACCATATGTGAATATGGTCTGGCTACACCAGGCTAATAGGCACCTATGCTGTACATAAAAATAACAAAGGCCTTTATATATCCGTATAGGATCGGTTAAAAAAATACTCCATTAGTTAAAAAGAAAAGTCATTGTCATGACATGCTCTGATGCCACTGAGTTAACACAAGGTCATCAGGTCCGCTTATTGGCTGGTGTTTTGTGTGGCAATAAGGCAAACAGACTTTGTCAACCAGCAGGATTTAGTGTTATGGTTAGTTCTTATCTACCTCACTTCGTTTCTCTCTAGGATTAATGCGGAAATTACTTTTACATGCCTCAATAACCTAACGCATTAGCAGAAAGACTTAACTTTTTTTTTTCTTATGTAGATGAGCCAGCAAAGCATTAACTAATGATGAGGTAAGGGCTGTAAATATGTCTGCATACCTGCAGAGAGAAGACATTCAGAAGCATATACTGCATGATATATTGAAATATTCCAGGTAATCTAATGAACATGGACATTATTCTACCTTGTTATTTGAAGACAGGGCCTATAACAATGCTTATTGTATTGACAGGGAATTTAGTCCGATCCTGTCTGCAAACCAGAGATGTTGTAGGTAACAACATTTCAGTCATGAAATGGAAACAGCGTAACAGAATGCCTCAGAAACACAAGCAGTCGTTTAGTTCATGCAGGCTTTGCTGACACTCAAGTGGCAGAGGGCAGCTACAGTACAATTAAAACTGTATAACAGCTGCAAGGCAGCGGCTGGCTGCCTCCACACGTCTGTCCCTGGCAGGAAGAAAAATACTCCCATTCACATGACACTTTTCCTCTGGCTCCGCCGTCCTTCTTTGAAAGGGAAGGGAAGGGGGCTGCCCCATTCTGTGTTTTCCTCAAGCTGCCAACCAGGGGTGCATGCAGGAACACACTTCATTAACCACTCCTATGGCAGAGGATGTGGCTTTTCCAGACAGCAAGCACAAATCTAAAGCGTTAGGAGGCTGGCTTTTGCTCAAACACCACAATGCATTATACTGAATAGGCATGTCACTCCCCAACCAGGTTCATTTCCTTTTAAGTGTGAGGTGGAGTCAATCAAAGGTAATGAGCTGCGAAGCCCTATAGACTATTATTTATCAGACTCACCAAGGTCTTGTCAGCAATAGCCACTCCTCACCATCGGCATCAATGGATAGCAGTAAGATAGCACGTTTTTACATACAAAACATGAGTTTTGTAAACTCCCTATTTAATGTCAATAATAATTTTCAATACAAAGTATGCTATGATGCCATACAGTGCCTCATTTCTGAGTGTAAACAAAGGTTATAGATGTAATTAGTCATCTCAATGATGTTTCAGCGCAATAAAAGCATGACAGACACACTTGACTCATAATGTTGACTCCCTTTGCCATATTGAAAAGCAACTTTGTGTTATCTCCAATGAGTTGCAAAATTGCCTAGTGTGAAATAGGACCTATGTCTACAGTAAGTGCGTTGCTTGTCATAAGAGGTTATGGTTTATTATTTTACAATATAAGGATTGTACTTGACCACATTCATGCTACAGCTCATACTGTAATTTATTTTTCTTTATGCAATAATTTACATAAAAAATAAATCAGACAGACCAGTACAGAAATAAGGTGGAGATAGAAAATTATAATTTTATACCTCATATTTCACTGCCTGACCATATCTATAAAATTGATTAAGGCTCTACCGACTGGGTTATCCTTCCTATGAAATATTAAACTTCCCATTACTCTAATCAAGACTCTGGTGGTCATGAGAGCCTGCCAAGCAGAGGTGACCTGGAGGAGAATGCCCCTGTGTGATGGCAGGAAAAAGAATGAAATAGCACAGATTGAAGGAAAACTACAAGCTTAAAATGAGGCTGCATTGAAGATAGACCCACATTTCAAACAAAGAAAATCAATGGCAGATCATTTGTGTATAAATAAATCAATGAATTAAAGCATGCAACAGCTGTATATGGTATAGGATCTGGTGTGAGTGATCGCTAATGTCTGCCAACATATTAGGTTTTAACAGTCATTATTTCGATTAAGAATGCATTTGGTTATGTCGTCTTTGGAAATGTATTGCCACGAAGCTATAGCTAAAGGGTTGATTTACTTGAAATAAATTAATTACAGAACAAAAGAAAATCACTAACTTGTCAAAAGAGATTGCACATTTTCGTAATAACAAATTAATTTCTTCAAAAAAGTCACATAGCAGAGCTACAGTAATGATATATATAATATCCTGCATCTCTCCTACACGGCTGTGTTTTACCAATACAGGGGCAATCCCTGAATTGGAATGTCTCTACAGTCATACCCAGTCTAATAACCTTTTAATTCAATTATCTTATCTACAAGAGGTCTAGTTAATTTAGTTAAGTCAAGCCAAGCTTTAATATGTAGACACTAACGACATTGTGGATTCAAACATGTGAAACTCGTCTTTAATGTCTGTAATGAGAATGAAAAACAAGGCCTATACACAAATGGGGAAAAAAACATAATTGAAATAAAGAGAATACTCTATTGTAACCCAGATGTAATCACAGGCAAGCCTGTGTGCAATAGACGAGAGCTTGTCATTGGAATTCTTAAGTAGGTAGCTTGATGTTGTGACAGAATCCATTTGACAATATGTCTTGCTTTAATGCCTATGTTTCATCAAGGACTGGGGATTGTTGTGAATTCAGCTAAGTTGAAAACGCATCAAATAATGAACACGACAAGTCACTGCATCGACAAGGAGAGCAGACAGAGATGAGTTTAGGTTGGTGTGCACTGTTTTCTCCAAAAGCCAGTCTTTTGGTATGAGGAGATATGGAGATTGCTCTGGAGAAATGGTAGACTGATGAAGCAGACGGAGATAAGGACTGCCGAGGATTATTCAATCAATCACCTGTAGCCGCATCCTCACACAGCCTGCCAGAGGAGACACAGGAAGGAGCCAGCATCCCAAAGGGGTAAAGTGGGGGGAGGGGGGTGGTGATACACTGGGTCATTTCAGTTTTCAGAGACCGCCACACAAGCAATGTGCGAAAGAATGTAATTACGGGACTTTGTGGCTGAGTGTGTGTGTGTGTGTGTGTATATTCTCGTGTGTGCATGCGTGTGTGTGAGTGTGTTTGAGCGATAGAGAATTTGAAAGAGAGAAATAAATATGTACATTATATTGATCATGCCATGTCATTGACTGGTGTGACGATCACTTTATATTAATGTCTGTCTGTCTATCAATCTATCTATCTATCTATCTATCTATCTATCTAGCGTATCTACATTGTGTTTTATGTTCTGGAAGTTACATGTATACCTGATTTTATATACAGATTATAATATTTTGCCTGGTCAACTCACAGTGAAATAAAATAAACAAACTGTAAACGAAAGACAACATTTCTGTTTCTGAATTAGTAAGACATTGGCAGTTGAGTTGAGTACAGGTAATCCAGGTGCCAGTTGTTGGCACTCTTTTGGTTGGTGACAGTGTGTCTGTTATTTAAATGTCTCAACGTGTAAAGCAGGAACATAACAGTGAATGTCAATGGTTTGGCTATTGTGCTGTCATGACTCAATGACAGCACATTCATTTATGCTCCACTTTAACAGAGCTCTGCTGTCCGTCTCAAAAAGCAGAGTATTTATATGTATAGCATTTATCCGACATGTTTATCTAAAGCGACTTACAATCAGTAGGCTACACTTGTTAATTGTTTAGCAAGTACCACGTACCAGTTATTGAAAACCCAATACATTCTGGTGGGATCTATAATACATTGTTATGTTTGGCTAAAAGGACACTGACCAGCAATATGTAAAGAACTAACCATAGGCGACTAATATAACTCCTGAAAAGTAATAATTCTTTGAATGTATTTCCTTTATCTCAATTTGCCACAACCCAAAAAGGGGAGTTAATCACACGGTGTTATATTATTTCCCTGATGATTGTTATGGTCTGTAAAACAACCATGTAATACTACCTAGCAACCAACCCTACAGTAGTGTACACTAGAAACACTTAACAATCAACCACTTAGCAACGGTCTAGCAACCACATAGTACTGAACACTCTAGGAACTAGAGTACAACACCCAAGAAACCATGTTGTACTCCATAGCAGTAGCTGTGTTTACATGGACCCTATTATTCTGATTGGAATCGGGTTAAAGGCCCAACCCGAATGAAAATGCTACATATAAACACCTCAATCGGAAGAGAAAGGCCCAACCTGTTTTGAATTGTCATCCCAAAGCAAGAGTGGTAGTACCCATTCCAACCCAATGGAAAGAAGAATTGTACCATGTAACGATTAAACCCGATTACCTCGTGTTTGTGTTCTTCTGCGCATGCCCCGTCTTAGTCTACTGTTGTTTTGTGTGATGCCGACTTGATTGGAGACAGGACGGTAGGCTAGTCTGCACTGTCAATGCGCAATCGTGACATATTCCGGAGCCATAAATCTCTCCCACCAGTCACAGAAATAGCCTCACTCTCCCCGACGTGGCAACGTGCTAACAGAGGATAGCCGGTTTTAGCCTATCTGATAGTGACACGTTACATTACCAAGCCTACATAATGTATGCATGTTTAACATCTATTACGGTTAATTGCGACGACGCATGTAAACACCAGACCCAGGTAACCCAAAATCTTCAATCTAAAGGATTCCACTTGGAAAGACAAAACAGTGTCCATGTAAATCAGATAGTGTTCAACTTAAATGTTAAAAAATGCTTGCCATAGTATAAGCACTTTGTCCACCCTAACTAACTTGTAGCCTACTGTAACACCATAAACAACCCACTATGAAATAGCGGTAACAATAGCAGCATGGTATTTCTTTTCTTAAAATGCACTTTCTAGTTAGTTATTAACATCATTCAGAATTAAACCAAGGGCATAATGTACTGGACAATACATCTTATGACACATTACCATCTAATATTTTCATACAGAAGAAAGAAAAATAGCAGGGTAATATGGCATACCTGATTGATAACTCCTAAAAGATTGCTGAGATTGCATCAGGAAAAAAAAAACAGATCGAATTAGATTCTGCTCTTGGCAGCCACATACACAAATATGACTTTTCATCGTGATTGGGTGTGTCAGGGGAGATGATAAGTTAAGAAAAAAAGACAAGCCTGTTGTGGTGAAAGAAAATTGCACTTAAATAGTAGGGAATAAGAAGAAAATAGCACAAACTTGCTCTCTCTACATGCACTGCATTAATTAAAGCATTAGATGCATCTCTAAAGCTTTGCAATAGGTCTTTCTAAGATCAGCCCTTTAGCTGACTGTGTTGCCATCCCTGTGATATTCACACAGAAATTACTATGAACAACAATACAATCTAATACAATGCAATTTAAAGCAGACTTTATGGTTTTTGCCTATGGTAAGGTGGTGATTTTATGTAAATCATACATTGGAGGACTGAATAAGGTTTAAGTTTGGTTTAATGTTGATAATGTTGCCACAAAGGTATACATTATTTGGTGACACTATCTCTTATTCTCTCTACTCCTGATTCACTAAAATGTCAGGTTTGACACAAAACTATCTTCATTGCAAGACACAAATGGTATGGTTGCTTACAATGAAGATGAAAGAGATTATATGAGACAGTTTTGTCAAATTAAAGGTAATATCATAATATTGTTTATTTGTAAGATACAGTGCAGTATATACAGTATCTCACAAAAGTGAGTACACCCCTCACATATTTGAAAATATGTGAGCATATCTTTTCATGTGACAACAA
>JAODUE010024847.1:0-22855 GCA_027564755.1 Amblyopsis hoosieri
CCCCCCCCCCCCCCCCCCCCCCCCCCCCCCCCCCCCCCCCCCCCCCCCCCCCCCCCCCCCCCCCCCCCCCCAGCAAAAATACAACTGTAGATGCCATTAATAATAATAATCATCTTTAACATACAGAACTGCAGCTCAAAGTGCTTATACTGTCAGACATTATACCAACTGATAAAGTTGCTGTTTCCTTTTCACAGACTTGCTGCAGAAATTAATATGTTTACGTTCTGCCATGAGACAAAATAGGCAAATAGGCTATAGCCTACAATCACAGAAACAGTTGCTGAGAGGCTTAAATAAATTGGGTCTCTTCAAGGAGCAGAAGAATGAATGTGAAAGTCACACAGCCAGAAAAATCTGAGTTATAAAGGATTTTATAACAGAAAATGATCGGCACATTATGTGAATATTGCTTAAAAAGCCTACGATTCAGCCACAGGGCATTAGCGGTTGAAGCCAACCCATGCAGGCTCAGAAGAAGACATTACACAAACATGAAACTATATTGGCCTACATAGGCACCTTACCCAAAGTTGAGTGGTTAGTCTACTGACATCCAGTTTACAGTTGGTGAAAACATTCTACCCATCAGACATTAAGACGAGACAGGAAGAGCCTGTCAGAGACTGGCGCGCTTGTATGTAACTTGTAACTATATGTTTATTTAGAAAAGATTATTTTAGTAACTCACTAAAGTGATTCAGTCATTTGTTCAATTGTATCATTCATTCGAACAGCTTGCAGTAGATTTATACAACATGATCAGCTTCATGCACGGTCCTCCAGCTAACTGTTTCCGCTTAATGTCTATGTACAATTAGCCAGCAGCAGAATTATACAGACATACTGTATATATAACTAATAATTGGTTCAATACTTAAAGTAAATCAGAATATGTGTCCATTCCTTAATTATTGGGCGGGAGGGGGTCGGATTGATTCAAATTAACTAAATGACACAAAGATTTGTTCATTTTACTGAACGATTTGAAAAGATCTGAGTCAGTAAAAAGAGCCTTCCCAGCAAGTTCTAAAGCGGCCTGTCATCAATTCTTCAAAAAGAACTAAAATACCTAAAATATATTTTAGAAGGTTGGTTTAAAAGATAATTAGACAGGCCTTGGTAATTCTCCTGGGCATTAAAAGCCAGAAGTTTAAAGTGAATAATATATAGTATATATTTTTATTTTTTTAATAAACAAACTGGTCTCTATAGGTGACTTTGTAGTTAATTCTCTGCATGTCACCCACATCAAGAGGTGCTTCGTCTCTTTAGTTTTAATTAATGTGTAAATAATTCACCGCAGAGATTTTTAGCTAGATTGTTAAAATAAAACCTATCCCCCATCTTCGTACAACGTCGATATTTGACTGGATAATTACATACTAAATTGTGATGATATGATGCAAACATCCCGCTTGCTGCTCTTTCAGATAATAGGCAGGTTGGACCAGGTCCGACTGGTCATGGCATTGCAAATAAGTCTTAACGCTGTACATGGAAAGTCAAGGGAATTTATTTTGACACTTTTTTTTGGGGTCGAATCATGGAGTATCATGCCGTTTTATTTGCAGCATTTTTACATGCTATTTACTTGCTATTCTGCAAAATAATACTGGACGTAGAGAAGTCTCAACATATTGACAAGTGACACTTTGTCAGTTATGTGAAAAAGACCCACATATAAATAAGTAGTTTCCTCAAACAGATAGATAGACAGACAGACAGACAGTCAGACAGACAGATAGATATATAGACAGATAGATATGACAGAAGAGTCAAGCATGTCTGTTATTTGACTCAGTAGGAATAATATTAATTGAGAAAAGTTGATCTACAGAAGAATTTAAAACTAGCACAGAATGCCTGAGTTAATGCTTTATATTTTGTCACCTGGATGTCGTGTTATTATTTACATAAATAGACATCGTTCAGGTGGCCTGTTTTTCTGTTCAATATATGTAATGGAAATTCACATTTTTAGTCAGGGAAGATGACATTTGACTTAAGAGTGGGAACCCTGCACAACCGAGAGATGTAGAGAGACCACGGTGTGCGTTTGATGTTGTTGGCAAGGGACGGGAGGGAGGGTTGTGCGTCTGGAGGGACGGTGTTTCTCCTGCGGAGCTGTCAGGGCAGAGGGCGGGGGCTCTGTGCAGTACTGCACGTACTATCTATACGTAATCCTCACCTGGATTGGCCTCATCCAGCACAGAGAGGAGTCTGAGGAAGCGAGCACAGTACCAGAAGGAAGGGAGGGAGGGTAGGAAGTAAAGAAGGAAGGAATGAATGAAGGAAGGAAGGAAGGAAGGAAGGACGGACACTCTCTCTAACACACTCTCCTCGAGAAAATATATAAACCCTAAAATGTAAAGTGATTATTTTAATTTCCTTTACTATAGTGACACCTTTAGTGGAAAGTGGAATGGCAATGGTGATTCTTATAATTGTTTTATTTATTTAAAACCTTTCTTTGAGACATTAAGTGTAAGTAAATTTGATTGCTATTGATTGAAAAGTCTTTCATACACCTTTGTATCACGTCCATATAAGATAACAACAATAATAATAATAATAGGTTAAATGTTTACTGATAACTATTAGCATGTTTCCTACACTTTGACGTATCCTATCAAGCCTCCACATGATGCCAATTGGTATTGCGAGGTTGAACATGTCGTCGATATTTCTGACCTGTGGTTGTAAAGCTTGTTCTCCTTGGCGAGAGGAAGTGACCCATTTAAAGTTGTGTAAACACCTTGTATAATTGAGCAGAACGCGCCTTGTTGCGACACATATAGGCATCATCTGTATGCAAATAGTTACAAAATGGGAGCATAATGTAGATGTCCTATTTTTAGCCGCTTGTTCTGCTGAGAGCAGGCAGCGATGGGACCGTCTTAGCTTTAGCTGGTCAGCTGTGCTTACTCGCTCTGCTTTCATGCTATGATATCAAAGTAGACTAGAATAATTTTCAGCGCAGCTTGTAAAACTTACTTTGACCAAAGATCAACACTTACAGACCTTACCTTACAGAAGTTAAAGTACACTACCTGGAAACTTCTCAGAAGACTTCCTGTTGACCTGGAAACTTCTCAGAAGACTTCCTGTTGACCTGGAAACATCCCAGAAGACTTCCTGTTGACCTGGAACATCCCAGAAAACTTTATGTTGACCTGGAAACTTCTCAGAAGACTTCCTGTTGACCTGGAAACATCCCAGAAGACTTCCTGTTGACCTGGAAACTTCCCAGAAGACTTCCTGTTGCCCAAATATTGCCCAAATTTAACAGCATTGAAATGATTTCTGATTAGTTTGTTTACACTACCATGTGACTTAACATACAGTAATGATATTATATTTATGCTTGGACATACTTGGGGATTACATATATCCAGATAGTGGAAGCCAACATCGGATCACCACTTATTCAAAATCAGAACTGCGAATAGCACTGCATAAAAAATGTATAGTCCGTAAAAGGCAATGTGAAATCTGTTCTTGACCTTGTTCATGTCAACGCACATGCATTGAGCCAACACAGGCCCTCCCGTGTGAAGATTCCAGAGTATCATCAACCATTTGAAGGGGGACTTGATCAGTATCATTCTGTTGAAATGTTCTTTTTTAAGCCTCAAATAAATGGCTAAAAGTGAAGCGCTCACTCAATGCAAGTCGCTTTGTTTAAAAGGCTCCGCTAAATTACCTAATTGTAATTGGAACGGAACCAACCCATCAATACGACTCACCAGTGCAATTTCAGTACATTTCTAAATTAGTTGTTCCAGAGCTGTTATGAGAGCTCACTGTGGCGTAATTGAAGAAAGTGACAGTAACCGCAAATGTACTGTAGCAGGTTCATGGAACAGAACGGATAGAATCTTCAGGAATCTGTCAGGTTAGATGTAGCCAAGGAACTAATAATAAGCTTATTCTACTCAAGGCAACCAACTGTGACACAAACTTCCACGACCATAGAGCGTGGCCTGTGTTGGTTTGGTGTGTGTGTGTGTGTGTGTGTGTGTGTGTGTGTGTGTGTGTGTGTGTGTGTGTGTCTGTGTGGTTAGAAGGTTAGCAAGAGACTGTACTCTATTGAAGACTGACCTTGACTTTGTCCTCTCGGCTGTTTCTCGTCTTGCCTGCTTTCAAAGCACACCCCCTCACTCTCTCTCCCTCTCTCTCCCTCTCTTTCCTCTCTATGCTAATATTCACACATCCACTTTAACAAAAATGTTGCCATTTTTTTCTTATTTTTTCTCCCCCGCCTGTGAAGCTGATCATCCAGCATCAAGAAGCATATATTCATTATCTGTCATCATATTCATTTCTATGCTAATGAGAAAGTGTTCCCAACTCCTCCAATAGGAATAAGTGGCAATCACATGCTGTTTGTTTTTCAAGGTTTGCTTTCAAACGAGAGAAGACATTTCCAGTGCTGGCGATTGTGCAGGCTATTGTCCATAAATCATATTGCAGCATGTAAATACTAGCACATTTTGATCTGCGGCTTCTAGAGTCTGCCGCCACAAACCCGCCGACGATGATGAAACTACATTTGGGCTCAGGAAGTGAGAGAGAACTTTTCTTTGATAAGCATTGATTGATGGGAACACCAAACGCAATATCACTCCAAAAATGTTTCTTTTGAAAGTTTTGGAAATTGAGTAATGGCCGCTGGGTTGGTGTGGGTCTGAAATTGTCTGACTGAAGTTGTGCACAGTGAAGTGACAGAATTCTGTTACTGGTGGAGTGATATGAATTCTAAATACATTAGAGAACAGTGTCTGATTCAGAGTATTCATGAAACATTAATAAATACACAAATAAATACAAGAGTATTTATATGCTTGTATTTATTTGTGTATTTATTAATGTTTTATTAATAATTTGTTGGTAACTGTTGATGACATTTGCACCAATTCTATATTGTCGTTTCAGATTCCAGAAACATTTTGGAAGAAAAATAAAAACAAAAAAAGAAATTCTCACTCACATCAACAACATCTCTTTGAGGGCCATGGGTCAAAAATCGGAACAGGAATCACAAAGTAACACTATAAAATACACACATACTATAAATACACTACTACAGTGCATGCAATTATAAAATACACAAAGAACAGCTATTCATGTGACTGGATCCCTTCCCCAGCCAAGCACCAGCATACCTGAGGCCATGTACCTTCAGCACTGTCCCTGGAACAGTAATTCAGCTGTTGCCAAGGAGACACTGTGACACATATATACGCACACACACACACACATGCTTAACTGGCTCTAATTATTTCTATACTACTTGCCCCCAAATTGAAAGAATGAATATAGGCACATATTTCCTGCGAACGCTGCTGCTTAAAAGGGTTTTATGCGAGTGATAAAGCTGTGGGGGTGGGGTGGGGGGGAGGGACCACCAGCCCCTGTCACTAAGGAGCCAATCATCTCCCGGGGAGGAGAGGAACATCTGTTACCAAAGTAAAGGGGCTGGCGAGGGACAAAAAAAAACAACAACAAAAAAAAAAAAAACGCAGCTTTTCACCCCATAATGCAGAGGGAAGGCTGTGCGGCGTGCGGTGGATGGCACTCCTCCACACAGCCGGAGAGAGAAGGGGAAGTGGTGGTGTGAGCGAGCTCAGTGCCCCCCCTTCCCTTCCAAGCCGTCATTCAGCCCTGAGCTCTGACTCATCTCTGTGTGGCGCGGAAAACGCTTTACACAAATTGGTCCAATTACCTGTGCAGCTATAACAATCACACCGAGACCATTGGCTGAGGCGATGTTTGTTTCTTTTTCTTTCTTTTTTTTTTCTCATTCCTTTACATTGTTCTTCATCTGTGTCCTTGTCTTCTGTCTGGTCTCTCTGTCTCTATACTTCTCTCTTCCCAGGCGCTTCACGACTGCGCATGGATAAGTAAGGCTAATTTAGCTTTGCGTTCCCTACGCGCACGCTTGACGACCCCCTAACTCAGGTGTACGATCGCCTCAGAGGCAGCGCGGCAGTCGCAGCTTTTAAAGGTCCTTCTGAGATCTGCTTTTGCCATTTGCTGAAGCGCTGCGCTGCCTTTCTGTGATTGCCTTCTCTGTCTCCGCAGTGTTCTATTCCTGGTTCAACCGGTGGCATTAAACAAAAGGTATCAGCCCCCAAAGCCCCCGCTTCCCCTCTTCCCTCACCGCCCCTGGGTAGTTTAATAACTGACCTCATAAACGGACAGTAAATCGCAGCCACTATAAAACTTGTCTTACGAGAGGCAGTAGTCTGGATGTGGTCACTCTGCCATGCTGGCCCGTATGGCCTCTATCTCTTCCTCTCTCTCTCCCCCCCTATCTCCCCCCTATCTCCCCCTCCCTCTCCCCCTATCACCCCCACCTCCTGCATGAGATCCCACCTAAATTACTGCAGGCAGTGCCACTCGGGCTGAACCTCACCTACAGGCTTGACGGTAAAGGTCAACAAGCTGCTTAAAATGAAGAATAGCGAAGAGGAGCGCTGGGTAATCTGCTCTCCCCATCTCCTTCTTCTCCTCTCTCCCCATCTCCTATTTTTTACGGCCCGGCCACCGGCCAGCGCACAACGTCTGCCGGTCGGTTTATCTATCTGCTCCTAGCATCCCTCTCTCTCTCTCTCTCTCTCTCTCTTTCTCTCCCTCTGTTTCTTTTTATTCTTCTCCTTCAGGTCCTCATTCTAGTCTTTAGCTCGTCCTCTTCCCCCCCCCCTCTCTCATAACATACACGTTTCCTCCTATTGCTTCCTATATCCCATACTTTTAGCGTCTTGCCGTCTCTGTCTCAGGCGCGCTTTGTGGAGCCCAGCCTCTGACGTGACGTTGTAATAATACAAAATAAATAATCTAGCGATGACGTCGGGCGGCGGCTCGTAGCCCTGACCCGGCCGACCCCCTTCCCCCAGATGGGCGAGTGCACTGCGACTCCTCGCCAAGCCGTCACCGTGGCAACGGCACTCTGAGCCAAAGCGAGACGCCACCGGGACATCGCCTGGCGCACAGGGACGTTCAGAGCAGCGGCAAATTAGCCGACAGGAATGTATAATTGATTAATAGCAATTGATCGGGCTCAGACTCGAGGACGCGAGGATTCTGAACATGATTCTGTTGCCCCCTGGTGGTGTCTGTGCGCACATGCTCTTACTATTGTGACAGACAGCGCCACTTTTTTGTGCGTGATGCTCTGCGTGTGTGCGCGCAATGTGTTAGCACATGCTGCTCTCAATAGCCTGTAACGTGTAACGTGTTATTCTTTCTCTATGCGTGATATTGCTCTCTACCGTGGGTTTGCATGTTCCTAGTGTGTCATGCAGCTAAGAGAGTCTTAATGGAAGACTCCTGGAAAATGGTAAAATGATTCACCAGAGACGGAACACAAACTTTCCCATCTGACACGCACGCACACACACGTGCACCAAGTCCAAGGACACACACACACACACACACATCCCATTTGTCTCCCTCGTGTACTGTATGCCGAGACGCTTGCTCTCCCTCAGCCAGAAGATTCATGGAATCATAATTCCCAAGTTATCATCCTAAAGGATGTGTTTGTCTGACGTGGGAATCCCAGATGGGCTCCGTGTGTTTCTGCATGGCTAGAAAAGAGTGTCGCTAACAGTAACAGTCCATCAGGCTCGCTCCCTACTTCAGATTTATTGGCTTTATATATGCGCATATGGCGGATTCGCCGAGCCGTGCACGCTGACTTACACCCGAGCAGGTTTGCGTCGCATAAATCTCCGCACGACGCCGTTAAGCGCGGAGCACACTCCTAATTTTAACACCAACGGGCTTTTGTGCCGGATGGAGTTGTTGTTTTTGAGATACATTATATTGAGTTCACCTTCATTTTGAAGCAAAGTGCTCCATTTGTGTGTGCAAATATCCGGCCTTAGATGTGTACAGTAGCCTATATTCACTGTTTTGTAATGAATTAGCCTACATACTGTATACAACACCAGACTGTAGGCTACATCACCGGCTGACAATGGATGAGAGAGAGGGTGGAGGAAATGGCAAATTTGATGGCGTTTCAACGTCCGGCCACTCAGGAGCCCACGACAGCTCTCGAGTCTCATCTCTGGATGTTTACCTAAATGCGTTGTCACGGTAACGAGTCCGTCGGCTCTCTCCAGAGACCGTATAGGCGCACACCAGTTGGACGGAGAGGGTGTGTGTGAACATCGGCGACACACAACTGTTCCCCTGCCAGACGACATTTCACTACTTCCTCAACTCAAATACGGCTGTTCCCTCCCTCCCTGCTTGGGGTCTCTGTATGGGGAAGATGAGTGGTGTGATGGATTGGGGGCGGTGGGCTGGAGGGGGGAGGAGGGCGCAGCCATCTCCTCCAATCAGATGGGCAATCAGACGCCTGCTCAGATCCCGACAGTGACAAATATGGCTTTTAATGTCCCGCTGTTCCATGTTAATTGCATTTCTCTGCAATTTAGACGGAGGCTCACGCGGAGCGGCTGCCGCAGTCACAATTAACACCGAACTGTGGCCTCTGGTGAGCGTCTGCGGTGGTGCGGCTGTAGCCGCGGTGGCAGTGTGTGTGTGTGTGTGTGTGTGCACACGTGTCCGTCAGTTGTGCATAGGTGAGGTGTGAGGAAAGTCCTCCGAGCCTCCTGACCATGTGAGCATCCAGTAACGTTCCTGACAGCCGAGGCTCGTCAATGCTCTTAACACCCTGGCAGGACACTTAAAGTCCAGACCCAGTTTGAAGTCCTTCGATGGCAGCTTCGCTGGTAGAATGATGACAATCCCTGAATCACATGCTTCAGGTTTTATTCACTCTCCTGTCCTATAATGTGTTGTCATCCAAGACATTCTGTATCGCAGACAATAAAAGTAAGTACTGTAGCATCAACTAACAGCGTTTGGCTATAAAAGCAGATGCAGTGTCAGGATTAGCATCCCTGTGCTACCAGAGTAAACCTGATTAAAGGTATAATCAGTGATTGTAAGCTAATACACATTTTGTCAGATGCAGCAAATATCACCTCATACTTCGCTATAGCTTCAGATAATTTTTTCAGCAAAATAGTTATTTATATATTCATGGCATGCTCTGTAAATGGGAACCACAAACAAAGTTGTGCAGACCGCACCACACAAATACTATATCAGCCTTGGCAATGTGTGCCCAATGTATGGGTTGATGGAGCTTCTACGGTATTTGGAGGATTTTTAAAAGGTTTTAGTTTTGATAGAGTTGAAATATAAACAATCATTCTCCAGAATGAATGACTACACCTCTTAGGGTGAAGTTAGCACGTCCCTCTTGAGCCTCCACACACACATCTGTGTTTGCACGGCCTCTCACCCTCGGCTTGAGTAGTCCCACATCTGGAGGACCAACCTGGCGGCACGCAGCCTGCTATACCCAACAAAACAACCTGCTACACAACAGCAGTGCTTGGTGGATTCTGATGGTGAAGAGACTGATGATATACACTGGAACACACCTTTTAACAATGTTTGGGCAGTGAATACCCACTACGAGAAGAGAGGACAGATATCCAAGCAGATTTGTGGTTTATTTGTGAATCCCATTGTCTCTAGTCTACAGTATATGACCCAATGGGTGTAGGGCTATGTTGGTGGAAAAGACAATACCAGTTCAATTTCCTTTGTTGTTTATAGCTCCATGGCGGTCAGAGAGCTGTGGGCAAAGTGTGGAGGTTATGTCGTCATGACAATACAGTTTATGTGAAGGAGTATTTCCTTTGCGTTATAAAAAAAATAAAAAAATAAAAGGTCATCCACACAACAGCATTTTGAGAACTCTTCCACAAGGAAATAGAAGTGTGTGAAAACACCGTAGTATGTATGCCAGGCCAGTATGTGGCGGTGTAACTTTGGACTCGTTTGCATTAACTGCACATGGGCAACAGGCCCACTACAGATGGGAAGTCCTGCTTAATCGGAGCTTACAACGTAGTGTTCTAAGCATTTTATTTTTTTATTTTATTTGCAGAGGATCTCTTAATTACATCAATATGGTGCATGGGAAACAGCGTGTGCATAAAAGACATACTGTAAAGATCGCTAATTCCTTTTGCAATCAAAAATAGCTGACATGCCCACAAGGTACCGAGACAAGTCCGCAAGAGGAGAAATTAAGTTTACTTTTAACAACCCAAACGCTCACACGTGTCCACACTGCACAGCCGTAAAGGGCCTTAAAGGTATATTCAGCTATTATATACTAATTGTACGCTAATATACTTTTTGTCAAATTCACCAAATATCTCCTCGCATTTTGCTAGCTTAACGTTCTCTGTGCGTGCTGAAAAAATAACCCTGCACTTCTACACAGCCCTGGCTCCGTAAATAGCAACATGGCAACATAGCAACCAAAGTGGCGAACACCGCTCTTTGGCTTCGCAATTCACTGTGTGGGGCGGAGATTGTTTGTTTTGATTTGTGTTAGCAAGTTAGCAAGCGTTCTCGAGAATGACTGACCTTCCCTTTAGCCACGCTGTACATACTGTACAGAATACTGTACATACTGTACAGTATACTGAACAGTATGTACAAGATTTTGGGGTACCACTTAACTTATCACCCTCCTAGCAAACGGTGTCTTGGATGGCTGCTGCTCCTCACACTACTGACACTTTGCTCTCCCACCTCCTGCTCTGAATCAGTGTCAGGTAGGCTGGTGGGGGAGGAGGGGGGAGGATGGGGGAGGAGATGGCTCTCCCCCCTCCTCCCCCCCAGCCTGAGGCATGCTGTAGGGCACGCACACAGCAGTAACATCCCCTACAGCTGCTGGGGTAAGGGCTTCAAACTGGGTCAGAGGCGCACATCAATATTACAGGGTGCACTGCCAATTAGAAAATGAATTCTTCATACTAACAGCAAGGAGGAGGTGGGGAGAAGGGGGGGGGGGTGTTTACCTTCCACCCAAACTGCAATCTGGTGCAATTTTGAACATGTTTGCTGATTTTCCAGAAAAAAATAGCTTTGTCTGGTTCCTTATAGGACTGGTTCTAACTTACCTATCACAACATCTAGGGTAGAGTGTAATGTGGCCAAGCGGTAGTGCTGTGCAGTAAGTTTCGTAAAAACCTCACTCTCCGACACCTCAAGAGCGCTCTATTGACAGCTTCTGGAGCCCTTGGGCTTTAGCCTCCTTTGCTAAGGCGTTCGCTCTCTAATCCATGGGAGCAGAGTTCGCATCCCGGGCAGGATGGACTCTGTCACATCTGTGTAAACCCGTCTGCCTCATACGCCAGGAGGTTCGGGCTCCGTGAGAAGATGTGTCAGGAGTCAAACGTGCGCTGAACACCAGTGAAGATAGCAAAAGTTCAGTAAGAAAGACTACTTGCTCGCTACACACCCTGGGTGTAGGGTTTGAATTCTCACGCTGTCTATAATATGTGACTCTATGCTCTTTCTGCTGCATTTCGCACCACCATCATCTGCACCTGAAGGACTTCATTTAAGGACTCTCCTCCACTCTTCATCACCGCCAGTGACTCCAGGGTGGCTTCACGATTCCCCCTGACTCTAGGCTTGAAGCAGCCGTGATGTGTGGCGACGGGTGGTACTGCACTGTACTACGCCGCACGCACATGCACGAGGCTTGAGGTCGGGAACTCCAGTGTCGCAGGTTGCAACGTAATCACCTGCTTGTACTGCAAAAGAGACACTTTACCAATATGGTGACACCATTAATTAGAATCTCGTGCTTCACTGCAACAATGAGCAAAGACTTTGTAAGATTGACCTGCCATTTTCTTCCCTGTGTCTTTCCATTAATTAATCTTTGATCTACACGTGCCCTCACCTTCCTCTAAACCCCCCCTCCCATCTCTTGTCCGGGACGTTTGTAGCCAAGCCAGTCTGAGCTGACCAGAGCCGTGTGTGTGTGTGTGTGTGTGTGTGTGCACCAGAGCAATGTGTGTGTGTGTGGACCCACCCTTGCCTGGGCCTCCATATCTACAGTATTAGCAACAAACAGCTGTCTGCATTCAGATCATTTAGCTTTTCTCTCAGGGCACTTTAATACACAAGACCTCTCCCCTGGTAAACTTTACAATAGGATGTTGAAGAATACTTCAGTAGTACCATAGGAAATGAGAGCCACGCGTGTGTGTGTGCACGTGCACCAGACCATGTGTGTGTGTGTGTGTGTGTGTGTGTGTGTGTGTGTGTGTGTGTGCACCAGAGCCGTCGATCGTCAGCCTAATCCAGTGTGACATCACATTACCACCAGAGCACCCTGGCAGCGCCCTGGTCTCCACGGTGACGCGTTAATTAGGTTTGGCCCTGCTGACGCTACTGTACAACTACAGAGATGGAATACAAACAGCTGTTGGGAGCCAGCGCGCGCACACACACACACACACACACACACACACACACACACACAGACATTCACTCACTCACACTCACAGACACACACACACTCAATCACGCATACGCAGCACACACACTCACTTACACACAAACACATGCAGGCTCTCACCCACAACCCCATGGTTTACAGCTGAGTCGCGCTCGCTTAAGCAAAGCTCTAGAAAACTAGAGCGAAAATGGCGTGAAACTAAACTTGATGTCTTTTATCTGGCGTGGAATGATAGTTTGTTAAATTACAGACGAGCCCTTTCGGCAGCAATTTTCTTCATATTACATGATTAATTAGTATTAGAATATTCCACGATTCCTGTTTGACACTGCTGCAACTTACTGTACACAGAAGCGGTCTACTACTGATAATCACAGCTAATGACTTCATACAATTCTTGACTAATAAAATTGACTTCATTCTATAAGAAATGATTGCTTCAACTCAATTCCAATGAAACCTTCCTAGTCAAAAGGCATGAAGGTTGATGGCGTAGATATGCTTGCACACTTAAAGGCAGGGTTTATCATTCTTGCTAGCTTCGAGCTCAAATCAAAACAGTATTGCTCTGCGGTCCTCCACGACGCCGCCTCCCACAGAAACGTGAAGCAAAGCGTAGTACTACAGCTTTGTTGATATGAGCGGTGTTTGCCACTTTGTTTATGTTCCTATTTACGGAGCCAGGGCTGTGTAGAAGTATCAGATAATTTTTTCAGCACGCACAGAGAACGGTAAGATAGCGAAATGTGAGGAGATATTTGTTGAATTTGACAAAAAGTGTATTAGCTTACATTTAGCTTGCAATAGGTGACCTTACCTTTGCCGCTGCATACTACCAAATGCATGACTTTGCACAACGCGGCTGTTCCAAGCATACTTCACGTGAGCGCATCGGCTATTTCTGTATACAAAAGAGTGCTTTGAAATTATCTATATTTATTACTACAACATTTTTTATGTGCAGACCTTGTTCCTCTGTGAACAATATTGGTGTAACTAAGACATTCACTGGAAAGAATTTTTTTTTTATACACCTAGAACACCCATTTGTGATCTAAGTAGGACATCCATTGCCGCCTGTAGTGGGCTTTAGTCGGTATCACATGCGCAGTTACCTGTGGTGTCCCACAGGGTTCTGTGCTGGGCCCTTTGTTATTATGTATTTATATGCTCCCACTGGGTGATATTATACGTAAATATGGCATTAGTTTCATTGTTATGCTGATGATGCCCAGCTTTATATGCCCTAGTCATGCCTTTTGGAAATATAACAATGGATGTCAATGGATGACATTTCTACAATGTGTTATTTCTTAATTGCAGCCCAATGTGAAACATTCAGTTATAATTGCTCTTGTTGGTCTATCGAGTCGACACCTATTGCATTTTAATCGTCCTGGAGGGGTTTTCTCTCTCTGTGGTCCTTTCCCAAGGTTTCTTCCCTTTTTTACAGTGGGGTTTTAAATGGACACTTTTCCTTGTTGGGGGGAGGAGCAGGTTAAGGGGGTGTTGTTTGTTTCCATGTGAAATATAGGCTGTACAGCCCTTTGAGACTATCATATGCATGTGAATGGCTATATAAATACACTTGACTTTACTCATTCAAAGCCCCTGCACATTCACAGTACCATAAATATGCATACCCCCGACCTACAAGAGTAGTGTCAAATGCACACACACACACTTGTGCTTCACTGCACACACACACACACAAACAGAGACATGTACGCACACAGACATGCACGTGTACGCACACAGACATGCACGTGTACACACACACAGGTGATTTCTACATTCTGATTGAGCAGGTTTGATGGTTGGTGCAGATCAATAGTCTATTCTATCCCCTAATGTGCAACACAGTGGCCCAGTGGATAGCACTGTGGCCTCACACCAAGAAGGTCCTGGGTTTGAACCCCAGTCGTCCAGGCCTTTCTGTGTGGAGTTTGCATGTTCTCCCCATGTCTGTGTGGGTTTTCTCCGGGTGATCTGGTTTCCCACACTATCAAAAACCATGTTAGGTTCACCCTCCAGTCAGTACCATGTGACCAGAGACACTGGCTCCAATCAGGAGTTGGTCCCCGGGCGCTGCACAGCGGCTGCCCACTGCTCCCTTGAGGGATGGGTTAAATGGGTTAAATGCAGAGGATTAATTTTACAACATGTATGTGTATGTGACAATAAAAGCACCTTTACCTTTTACCTTTAATTAACCTACCAGAGAAAACTACCCCTCTCCATATTTCTCTCTCACTCTCACTCTCACTCTCTCTCCATCTCTCTCTCTCTCTCTCTCTCTCTCTCACTCTCTCTCTTGCTCTCTCTCACACACACACCCTCACCCTCTCTCTCTCTCTCTCTCTCTCTCTCTCTCTCTCTCTCTCTCTCTCTCTCTCGCTGTCCTGATATACTGTTACTTAGTGAGTTTTCACCTGACACTGAGCTCCAATCAATAACATGTTAATTAGCTTGCAGATCAATAAAGATATCCATCACAACACAACACACACACACGCACACACACACGTGCACGCGCACACACACGCAAACGCACACACACACACGGAGGCCAAATACGAATGTGCATGGTGTAACAACCTAGGGTAGCTGTAGTTAGCAAGTGTCCAGTGTGTATGGACTGTACATGTTTAGGGGTGGCAAACGGGATACCTTGCCAGGCCGAATAGGCTGAATAGCTGCTCTAGTTGTGTGCCATTTTGCCTAGACTAGAATATACCATGTAAAGACTGACCCTTAATATGGTCATTAGCCTATGCAAATAGAATCTGTGCCTTGTAGCCCCGCTACTGGCCTTTTTCTCACACTTACGCACGCACGCACGCACACACACACACACACTGCATCTCATTTGAATGCCTGAGCTTTCTCTCTCTTTGTATGAAAATTAAATAGGCAGAACCACTCTCAGAGCCTAATGTAAGCACCTTCGCATTGAATGCAATGTACGAAATAGTAAAATCCAAATGGAAGTGGGTTATTGTGTTGCCTGAACACAATAACTACATTGCTACATTGTCCTCTGGCTTTCTGCCTGCTTGCTTTCCTCCGTCAGCTGCCAGGGGCTGACTGGACCACTGCAGGTCGCCTCCGACAACACCTCGCTGCCCACCATCACTGGCAGGCCAGTCGGGAGGCGAGGGGGCAGAAAGCAGAGATGCCAAGTGTGTGCACTTACCAGAAGTGTACTACATGTAATGAAGCAAGTTCTTTGCAAAGCACAAAGGACAGAGAAAGAGGCTTAGAGAAAAAGGGAAAAGATTCCCTAACTGAAGTAAGCAGGCTTTACAAAGAATATGAGTAACCGGGGAGAGGCAGAGTGATATAAAGGAAAATAAATAACAACCCCTCCCCAGATTATAGTAAGTCACGGCGGACAGGCCGGAGCTTGTATTATCTTAATGAACTAACCGAATCCACCCAAAATGATCTCTGAACAGGGTTAGTCAGTCAGGGGGAACCAGGCAGTGATTTTATGAATGTGATTTAAAGGTACATTCAGCTACTGTAAGCTAAATGAAAGATAATACACTTTTTGTCATATTCAACAAATATCTCCTAATCCGATACTTCTACACAGCCCTGGCTCCATAAATAGGAATATAAACAAAGTGGCAAACACCGCTTGTATCGACAAAGCCTACGCTTTACTTCACATCACATTTCAATTCGTGAGACCACAAAGGAACGTGGAGCGATACTGTTTAAATTTGAGCTCGAAGTTAGCAAGAATGACTGACCATACCTTTAAGAGGTCATTTCATTTGGGAGGATATGTAACTGTATAGATTTGGCGCTGGTTATTGAAGAAAATATAGTGTCTTATATTGGACAAGAATGAGAAAAAGTCCTAATGGTAAACTCACTACATCTCTATCAAAGAACAGCAAAGACAGGAAGTTAAATACACATTAACATGCCTATTAATCCCATTGTGGACTGTCCACTCCATGTATTTTTCAAAGAGGCTGTGTCCTATACCTGATCACACATAGTGAACGCCTATATCTATCTAAACACCGATGCTGCTGACACTCACTCACTCCTCAACCAATGCAATGAATTATAAAAATATGCAAAAATTAAGAAATATGATAAATAATTAAAAAAAATAATAATAATAATAATAAATAAATAAAATGTATTGTTATGATGTGTTTTAATTTTCCTTCTAATGGGGGGGCGAGATTACAGCAGTAGCAAACCGTGACCCTTGACACTGGGCCTTCAGTGTCATCACAACAAGACAAAATTTGCCATCCAATATTTTGACAATGTTTCACTGTAACTCAGAATTTTAATTATTTTATTGTTTAGTCTATACACCAATACAATATATATTATGTTGGGACTCCACTGAATACCTTGATGGCCCTGTGGGTTCCCCTGGGGATTACAGTAGTTAATGGCAAACATATACAGTGTAGTTTTTAACTTTCCATGGTCATATATGAGTATCTCTGCAGATGTCTGTTGTATGATCAGTGCGAACACAAATCACACTCCGCATCACATCCTCGTCTTTGGTCTTGTCGCCAGCGGACACACTGCTTTATTAAACTGCTGGCAGCGCTCGTATCTGTCGTCAGGGTAGTTTAGAGCACATCACTCTCCAACCGCTGTGGGGATTGTATTTGTTGTTATCAACTCAGATATCTTGTAGTTGCACTTTCCCCGATGCTCTACTTCTCTGATCAATGGTTCAGCAGGTTGCAAGGGTGTAGGCTTGCACACACACACACACACACGCTCTTCTTACCCTCAAACCTGCACCTCTCCCACATTTCGACAGTGCCACGCTTGACTGAGCCCCCGGACCGAAATGGCAATCAGAAGCCTTCATGATAATTAAACACGCATACAGCATCGCGACCCACATACACAAACACGGCAGTGCAATTGAAAAACAGGACCCCCACCACCGCCCCGCTGTTCGCAGCGTATTGTGTTTGACACTTACTTTATACATATGCTAATTCACTTCCATTTCAGCACGGCGGTAATGGAGGGGTTTAAACCAGCAATTAGATACTAGAGAGAGGGGAAAGAAGTCTCTGAGTGACAGAGGATGTGCTTTAATAAACCGTACCCACACAAAGACAAACCCATTCAGTTACTACAAGAGACCACACCTGCACATGTATAAATACAACATCTAGTCCTTAGCATTGAATGGGACATAATCAAGGTTAAATATAGTGTATATTGTGCATTGGGGCATAGAATAAGTCATGGTAATGTAAAAAATACGTAATTTCATGAATGTCCAATCAGATAAGGCCTGTTGTATGCTAGCTTGAATGAGTGTTATATAAATAGCACCCCTCTCGCACAGTCATGGGTTGTGTGTTTGCCCACTTTGTGTATGGAGGGCAGTGTGCCCAACGCTACTTAATTGGCATGGCCCGGTGCCAGAGTCTGGGTGACTGGCACTGTTTCTCTCTCCCTGTGTCTGTCTCTGAGAAGATGACAGCCATCTGCTAGTACCACGGGCTGTTCTCAGCCCTGCATACGTGTGTGTGTGTGTGTGTGTGTGTGTGTGTGTGTGTACCTTTTATGATTTGTGCCGTTGTCCGTGTGTTGGTGTCTGTCTGTGTCCGTGTGTGTATGTCTGTGTGTGCAGTCTGAAGTCTAAAGGTCTTTCCAACATGTAAGTATCTTGGTTAAAGGAGTGTGTGTTGGGTGATGGTGGCATTCTATCATCCTGTTGCACCATCTGAATAGAGGACACCTTCAACACACACACACACACACATTTACCACCTCTAATCAAATACAAACACATACTGTGTAGGTTGTGCTTATTATTGAAGCAAGCCAATACAATCGTATGCTCTCTATCTCTCTCGCTCCCCCCCCAACACACACACACACACACACACACACACACACACACACACCTGTTTTAAATTCCCTGTCTCTGTGAAGTCTAAGCTGTATCGTTTTGTGTGTGTTTCAGCTCCTAGGCTTTGTGTATGCCTGCTACGTCGTCAGCGCCATTACAGAAGAGGAGGACAGCTGTGAGTAGCTTATCTTATTCCTAAATGCACTATTACACACACGCACACACACACACACGCACACACACACACACGAGTACAGACACACCTCTCATCTTCATCCTCCTCACCTCCCTCCAGTCCTGGGGGCACCACACCCTTCACTGTCTCACCATCCATTCTCCTCCCCCACACCAGCTGACTGGGCGCTCTCCTTTTCCACACCCCAAAGGGAGTAGCCGTGTATATCCCCCTTCTCCCCCTCAACCCTCCCCCCCCCCCTTCCCCCCTTCCCAAGCACACACACACACACACACATATGCTCTATAGTCTCCTCCATGTCTCTTCTTCTTCTTCTTCTTCTTCTTCTTCTTCTGTCGTTTCCCTCCCATGGGGCATTCAGATCTCCAAACCTCATGGCAGCCTCCGCCCTGACGGCTGTGGTTGTCACGGCGGCCTTGCCCCCCCCCCCCCCCCTCCTGTTGTTCTTTTCTTTACGTGTTTTTGGGCTCATTAGTGTTTATTTCTCTCAGTCACCCCATTCGCCCGTTTCAGGGCCCCTTTTTCACCGTCACACTGTTGCCACGGACGACCGCTGGTCGACACAGTCAGCTGTGTCTGGCCTCGGGTGACAGCCAGACAGGCTGACATACAGACAGACAGAGAGGATTTTAATTCTAAATCTTTATTATGCCACCAACAACCAGAGGCCCTTTGAGGCCTGCTTTTTCCTCTAACTCTCTTGTACACACACACACACACACACACACGCACACACACACACACACACACACATGCACACACACACACATGCACACACACTCACACTCTCTACAGTCTTACTGTCACACAGCTTTTAACACTGTGATATTACAATATATGTACGCTTGTTGACATGTTTGCTATGTTACGCTTTTCCTGCATAGGTGCAGCAGACTAATTCCCAACTATAAAAGTAGGGTCAGTCATTCTCAAGAACGTTCGCTAACTTCAAAACAAGACAAAACACTTCTCCCTTCAATACCATAGGGGGCTTCCCCGGAAGCTCTGCCCCACACACTGGAAACACATCGGAAGTCTATTGTTTCTGTGTGCGGTCTGCACCACTTTATATATTTACAGAGCCAGGGCTGTGGAGAAGAGAAGAGAAGTACTAGAGAATGGTACATCTACACAGAATTGAATTTGACAAGAAGTATATAAGCTTCCAATCACTGACTATACCGTCCGCGCAGAAGTTACCTGAAAGAGCGTCTTTGCTGCAGCATGAGCTCGTGCGTGAAACACGCACAATCGCGACAACATAAACGATAATTAGGCTGACGCTAGACGACTCCCGATCGTTATTCCACGCCTTGGTGTAGTTCTAGCTTCAGGGAACCCAGAGAGGCAGGAGACACTTGTGATTAATGACACAGCTGTGGCGACCTCGTCGTCACCAGGCCAGGGGTCATGCCGAAGGTGAGCCGATCAGATGGCAGGAAACATTTGATCTGCAGGGGCCAGTTGGAGCCATAAGTATCTGATGTCTTGTCTACCCTCTAATAGCATATGAGCTATGAGTGAGAATATGCGAATGTTCCAGCCTTGTAACCCCCCCCTCCAGTGAGTGGTCCAGATCCCTGCAAAGGCACGGGTACAGAATGAGAGACAGCCTGCATTTCGGCAGCGGCTCTGAGATCGTTTGATCTGGAATAATTGCATGCTCAGAGCCTGTCTTTGATTGCAGCAGGATTAGCCGAGTCCCTGTAGAGCTTCTCTCATGTACAGTGTGCCCATACGGATCCTGCAGTTGATTGTCAGACACTCCCAAGACAGACTCCTTTGGCTGACACTTGAGTGTTCATTTGAGGAACACAACTGGCTGCTGAATGCATGAACACATCATACATCATCATCACAGCTGACTGTTGCAAATTAGGAGATGCTGTGTGTGCGTGCGTGTGTGTGTGTGTGTGTGTGTGTGTTTGTGTGTGTGTGTGTGTGTGCATGTGCGTGTGTGTGTGTGTGTGTGTGTGTGTGTGTGTTTGCGTGTGCGTGATTGTGTTAAGAGAAAGCTGGTTCAGACATCCAGGCAGCTATGGTGGTCACATACCATAGATTCAGTGGTAGTGAGTGGTCTAGTGTTGCCACCCATCCACTCTCCCCCCTCTTCCTCAGGCCAGTACCATTTCTTAATCAATCACCCATAAGTAATCCCTTGAGGGCAATACCATTTCGTCAATGGGGGTGGAGGATAGGGGGGAAGCATCAGAAAAACAAATTAACTCTTCCATCGGCACACTTTTCACTTTTGGTGACCTGGGAGGACCATCGTGTTCTGTTTGGACAGTTGGCACGGAATGTGTTTGTTTAAGAGGTGTGGATTACGCGCCCCACTCTGAAAAACAAATGTGGTAAAAACAGCAATGTTTTAAAAACTAAACGCAAAAATGACAACAGCAACGGCAGGTGCAATTGCAATGAAAAATGAATTCAATGATCTGCCGGTGTTTATTTTTTAGTTATTCACTGTTGGTGTAAAACCCTGAAACATAATTTCCCAGTTCAGTCCTTGTTTTGTAATCATCCTTTTACACACACACTTTTTCTTTCTCGCTCTCTCTCTCACAGACACACACACCCGTGCACCGCAGATGAAAGCTCACGCACACGGCTATTTGCACCGAGAAATCCATGCACATACACTCTCCACAAACTGACAAAAGGTTTTTGCTTCGCTCTTGCTCATTTGAAGTGGAAGATGAAAGCAAGCTGCTGTACTGAGCTCCCAGTCTGGATCTGCATCTCTGCTATTGGACGTTTTCTCTGTCCGTTCGTTTCAAGTTCTTTGTATGGTCTCTCTATCTGTACCCATAATGAGGATTCTGTATAAATAGAAACATTAGCGGTCCCCAGCCCATTCATTGTACCATCCTCATTAGACCTTGCTCTGTTTCATACCCTCAGCGGTTGAATCCCTTAGCAAGACGGGTGAAGATAGAGGGAAGACTGACGGGGCGAGGAAGCGGAGGGAAAATCAGGAACATTAGCGAAGTGAGGAAGTGAGATAGGGAGAGAGAGAGACAAAGAGAGAGACAGAGAGAGAGAGATTGGGTGAAACACAGGAACAGACAACAGGAGAATTCTGTGAAGATGAAGATAAGACAGGAATTCCCCACACGTCTGCCTATCTATCAGCCTCTAAAGAGAGCGTGATTTAGATTAGAGTGCTCAGGCTAGCGGAAAGAAATGTGCAATGGTATATTTACATGCACACACGCACGCACACACACACACACACACACACACACACACACTCACAAACACAATTCTCGAGAGCCAAGCCAAACCGACAAGGGAGAATAGCATCTGATTCTGTACACAATGAGTTCCAGGTTTGACTTCATGCTTTGCAGGTATAATATTGAGGATTCCGAGGAGGTGTTGGAGAGCTGTCGCCATGTGCGTGAAAGTGTTTGCTAGTTGTCATGCGTACGTTTTGGCAGGCGTTTCTATTCCTGTTTGCATTTGTGCATCTGCATGCGTGTGTGTTTCTGTGTCTGTAGCTACAGTAGCTGTGTGAAATCGTTATACAGTTATCAGGCGCTAGCAGATACCCTGGCAGTTTGAGCACTGAGGAAAATCCTCTTTGCAAAGTAGGTCATGGAGTTAACCACCTAGAATTAGCTTACGCATGCTTTAGCATGTCTGCTAATTATGCTGCTCCCCGGTGCGCTGAGACCCAGACAGTACCCCACGGCCCGGGGGTTGGATGGAGGGTTGAACACCGATTGGTTAAAGTAATGGATTGATGATAGATATTGCAGAAGTCTGGCTGCTGGTTATCTCCTCTAGTGGTGGCACTGTGTAATCTTTTCCACATTGTATAGGCTGAAATGGGTGCTTGTAAATCATAATCACTGGCCCTCGTTTATGAAACGTGCATACGGCAGAAATCTGTGTGTACAATGTTTTCCACGCAACGGTTGGCATTTATCTATGTGGACGTGAGCGGTGGCAACGGTCAAATCTCACGTCAACTCTCAACTACAGTAGTATACGCAAGTTTCCGAGTCAGCTTACTTGCGGTGCACCATACAGGAGTAGACCTGGCAAATAAATATCTTCTGGCAGAGAGTAGCCTAGCCTAGCCTATGCATCAAAATATTCATTTAAAAATACTGTAGCATGACAAAATATTATATTTCGTAAGACCATCAGCAGGGGAACTGTAGCCTACTGTGCATGCCAGAGAAACAACATAACTTTGACAAGTTTGATACCCCAACGCAGACAGAATCTTAACGATATGGTCAGAGAGCCGTAGACATACGTGCTCAGTGTAACCCCAACAGGGGGCTTCACTAAAGGAGTCACATGTCTTCTAAAATGTAAAGTGTTAACTACATTGTATGTATTGTAACGGTCTGGGCCGCGCCGCCGATGGGCGGCTCACCCCCTCCCACCGTTACCGGGTCCTGCGTGCTCCCGCCCT
>JAODUE010024858.1:0-22851 GCA_027564755.1 Amblyopsis hoosieri
GAAAAAATTAAGAGACTGCTGCAGCAGTTTCTTTGATTTTTACTATATATACCTTTATCATTTTGTATTACACGTGTATATATGTATTTTATATTTATATTTATACTTTTTCTATTTATTTTATATGTTACATTATAACATAAATAGAAACATTTACATTTACAGTATTTTTATACTATTAAATATTTTAAAATTTGGAACGATCTCTTAAATTTCTCTACGGCTTTACATGCATTTCTCAATTTGTAAAGTTCACGCAATTCATTCACGCTTTACCAGGGGCTGTCAACCCATTGCTTTGCATGGAAATAACTTGCCTTTAATAAATGTGTGTGTGTGTGTGTTTGTGTGTGTGTGTGTTTGGTTGTACAGTATAGTTATTGTGGTGTTGGAGTATTCCTTTGCACTATATTTTATTTAAGCAAGGAATTGAGAATGTGCAATGTACAATTCCTTTCCATGCACATACAGTCCTGTATATGTTGCAGTGCCACATATACAATATACAATTGTTGCAGCATGTTCATAGTTTCTTGGGACGTATGAAAGCATAGTAAATAATTCTAATATTGAAAGTTGCTATCGCTGGCTTTCTTACAAAAATGCATCTAGTGTTATAGACTGTTTTCCTGTATTTGTAAGTTTTCATTTTACAGATGTGAATCGCACATCTGAGCAATCTTGAGATATGTTTCTTATTTTTCCTCGTCTTTGTCTTTGTTGTTTGTAGCTAATTTGCTTGTTAAAAAGACACAACATTCTTTTGTTGGTGCTTGTTGTCCAGTGAGTGTGTGTGTGCTGAATCGGTGTACATGCAAGTTATTTCCTGCTCATCTCTCTTCCCATCATTATTATCATTATTTTGGCTATTGCTTTTCCATGATAATCTCCACAACACATCTGAGAGTAGAGTGGCAATTCCTCTTATATCCCAGTGTAGTATCCATTGTGAGCCTGTTGCCCAAGGTTCCCTGTGATCCAGCACTGCCCTGACCACATTCTCTAATGTCTGTCTCCTTTCATTTAATTTTTTTATTTGATTTACTCCTTACTTGTCCTTCTTCCATATGGAAGCTGAAGAGACGGAGACGTCAGTCCTGAAAGCAGAGTTGATTCGAGAGCCAGACCTTCTGTCCGACGTGTCCGAGATGAAACAAGACTTGATCAAAATGACTGCCATCTTGACCGCCGGCCCCACAGATAAACCCTCTTCACTAGGCGGTCTAGAGAAGAGGGCAGAGGAGGTGTCCGGAGTGCCATTAGAAATAATGGAGAAGGACTTAGAGAAAGTCAAAGAGGACCTGGAGAAAGTCAGTGAGATACTTAGGAGCGGAACGTATGAGGGTGAGGTGGCAGAGGAGGAAGCACAAGCTGCCAGAATGGCTGAGGAATGGGTTCTCCTCTCAGACAGTGAAATAGGGGAGGCCAAAAAGATGGCAGCTGTGGAGACAAAAGAACCAGTTCTACGTGAAACCAGGGCTAATAAAGGGGCTCCTAGACCTAAAGCTATTAAAGACAGTGGTGACCTCAAAGAATATCTCCTGGATGCGCCAGTGAGCTCTAAAACAAAAGTTAAAAAGGAGGAGAAATTCACAGATGTTATTTTACGCAAAAGTGCGAAACCGACCACGCCAACCAAAGCGCAAGACAAAACTTCTGTTGCTGATGCTAAAAAGCCAGTCAGACGGAAGGGTAAGGATCATGGGCCAGCAGAGGACTCTATTGAAGGGGGTGCACATCTCATTGTGCCCACAGCCCATTCCCCAAAATCACCTGCATCCCCAGTGGTTGAAGAAACCCCCATCGGGTCAATAAAAGACAAAGTCAAAGCCCTACAGCAGAAAGTGGAGGCAGAACAGAAGAGCAAACGGGGTAACAAACCTTCACAGCTTCCTGTAATGAACAAGCCCCCTCCCAAAGCCAAAGAAAGCCCTAAATCAAAACAGGGCCCCCCAAAATCCCCCAAAGTTGTATCTGAGAAACTTGAGGAGACCATGTCAGTAAAGGAGCTGATGCAAGCCTTTCAAACAGGACAGGACCCATCAAAGAGAAAGTCTGGGCTTTTTGAACTGAAAACATCCACTGTTGCAGGAACCGAACAAGCCACAAAATCACAAACCAACCAGTCAAACTCTATAACCAAAGCAATAACACCCTGTGTCTCTCAACAACAAGAGGTATCTCTGGACTCAAAGCCTCACAAAAGAGAGACCACTCCGCAAGAAAGAGAAAATAAATCAAAACTAATTGTCACTGACTCAGAGCTAACTGAAACTGTAGAATTTGTAAATAGTGGCCTTGATGATAGCTCTGACAGTTCAAAACACGAGGGTGTGGCAGACTCACTAAGTGCTAGTCCTGGGGAAGGAACCCTTCACCTGAGTTCAGAAGACAGTTACAGACACATGGGCTTAGCAACTCCAAGGACAAGCCCTGAAAATCTATCTCCTTCTCTCAAAAATGGAGATCAGACTTCCAAAGCATCTGCATCAGCATCTGACATGTCAATCAAAGGCGAAAGGGAAGTCAAAGAGAAAGGCAGCGACTCTGGTGTGGGGACCATCACCGATCAACTGTCTACAGAATCGACCTTCCCTGTCTCTTCCAGTGATGCTATGGATTATCACAGTACAAGTGAGTCCACATCTCTTAGGCAGAGCGAATGTAAGCAATCTAAACCTCGAAAACTAACAAAGCGAATCTCAGAGACCCTAGAAACATTTCTTAGTGATGAGGAAAGCCCTGAGGGTCAGTTAGCCTTATCTTTATCCAGTTCTCCAGCTTCTAAATCGTCTTCTCACCGTAAAGGAAGCTTAGAACTGCCCATAAGAAACCAAGACTCGGATACCCTAAGCCCATTAGCAGATGACTCGATTAGCCACAGAGACTCTCTAGAGAGTAGTCCTATCATGGAAGAGAACTCCTCCCATAAATCCCCAGACTCAATTGAACCTAGCCCTACAAGGGAATCCCCCTGCCATGACTCCTTAGAAAACAGTCCTGTAGAGCAAAAAAGCCAACCAGCTTTCCCGCCGTCTCTAGGTCAGCTTGCGGTGTCCTCTAGCCACCCAGAACCCTCCCAAGTCACAGAAATTCCCCCAGATGCTGCGCGTAGTAGGCTGCTTCGAGACCACGAAGCTAGCGCTGATGATGACAGTTGTGAGCAGACGTCCCAGATGACAAGTTCTGGTAAGAGTCCCCTCTCCCCTGAAACCCCTAGTTCTGAAGAGGTAAGTTATGAGGTTAACCCCAAACCCCCTGATCATACGTTGCTCACAGTGCAATCCAAACCGGCTGTCATCCCTGAAGATGCAGAAGAGGAGGAGCCCAGTTGTGGAGCCCAGAAAACAATTACTCCGGAAGAAGAAATGTTTAAGATGGCAGCCAAAATAAAAACATTTGATCAAATGGATCAAGAATCGAGGAGAAAAAAGAACTCTAGGAAAGATACATATGCTGCAGCAGATCCAGACATAGGGGATGACAGCAACAAAACATTAGATCCCACACGTGAGAAGTCTTCGCAGGGTGAAGGTTGGCTGACTAGGCCCAGTGAGGATTCAGAGTTAACTTCTTTTGTTGATCCTCTTATTAAAGTACAACCTCCCTCTCCTTTTCCAGCAGGTTTTCATGAAGGGCTCAACGTCAAAGAGACCAACAGCGCAGCTACAACAGGAAGTGTCACAACAGCGGGACCTCATTCTGTCTCAGATACGAGTGACTCAAAGTCCAAAGTGATCAGAACTGAACAGGGAAATAAAGCGCAGCATTCTGATGCAGACAATGCCAATGCTGAAGCTGCAGGAACGACAGGCTCTGCAAACATAACCGATGAGCAGAAAGAGGAGAGCTTGAGGAAATCAAAAGAAAATACAAATGACTGTGAGATGGGTGTTGACACAGTACAGTCTGGGAAAGTAAAACCAGGTAGCGATGTAACAGATGGTGTGAAAGAAGATCAAATGAAACATACAGGGGCACCGGAGGCTGGAATTCGTCTTCCTGTTGTCACTGGACAAGACACGTTCAAACCAGAAATTTGTATATATGATGACGCAGAGGAGGATGATGAGGTGGCTGAACCTCCCAGGACCGAGTCAAAGGGTGTCACTGCGAGAGCAGAGTCCGACACCTGGACTGCCATACGCGAAGATGATGCCGCTTTTACAGCGCGTGTCAAAGAGGAGGAACAGAAAATACTCAACCTGATGGTAGACCGCCAATCTCAGCAGGCAACCCCTGACACAACCCCCGGTAGGACCCCCACAGAGGAGAGCTCTCCAACCAGCGAGCCCAACCCCTTCCTGTTTCAGGAGGGGAAGCTCTTTGAGATGACCCGGAGCGGTGCTATAGATATGACTAAAAGAAGCTATGAAGAGGAAGGGGGTGGCTTTGCTTTTTTCCAGATAGGTGAACAGCCAGTAGAGGAGCTCCTCTCAGATGAGGTCAGGCAAGAGGCTAGGAGAGCTGAAGCCCAGCCTGAAGTTGGCCTAAATCTAACGCTAGCATTTACGACTGAGGAAGATGATAAATCGAAGGAAAGCAGTGAGTGTCAGCATCAGTACCCTGTTGAAGGTGATCAGGCTTCTCCAAAGGCTGATGCCTCTAAATCTAAAATCCCTAGAATGGGCATTTCAGCCTCAGCTAAACCCACAAAAAAAGATCAAACTTCCCCTGAGGCAGAAGAGGCTAAAACAGAACAAACTTTAGATGAAGGGCCATTAGATGTAGAAAGTAGTTTTGCTGATCCCATGATAACGAATGTACAGACAGCAGAAACCACAGTCACCAGATCAGTATATTCTGAACAGGGCCAAGACTCCTCTGATTCCTCACCAGAGGAGCCTCAGTCAGTGGTAGAATCCCCAAAACCAACAGGAAAGGCCAAACAAGCTGCAGTCAGTATTGCAAAAAAGACCCCAGTTAAAACCAAAACTAAGTGTACCCCTCAAGTTCAGGCAAAGCCTAATGCACAGCCTCAGTCCCATGCAGCTCCCTCCTCAGGACCTCTTAAAAAGGAGGCTTCGTTCACCTCTGAGTCCAAATCTAGAATTCCAGTCAAAGCTGTCAAACCTGACTCCTCTGCTAAACGCAATGAATCTGCACAGGAAAGAAAGCCGAAGGTTCCAACAAAAAAGGAAGCGAGGAGAAAATCTGAGACAGATATGGGTCCCCCTGTGGAGGCCAAAACCAAAACACAGTCTTTCAAAGCCAAGAGCTTCTGTGAGGGAGAGTCCACAAGGCCATCTGCTAAAAAGGAACAGGGTCGTCCCTTGAGCGTAGAGTCGGCGAAGTCTAAAGGCTTCCAGTCCAGGCTGCCTGTCAGAGGCAAAGCTGGTCCACAACCTCAAACGTCAACGCCGATAAAGGAGATGATCAAGCCGAGAAAACAGTCCATTGAGTTTTTTGAAGAAATCAGTCATGAGGCAGCAAAAGTTGTGAAGAGGCTGGCATGCGCAGGGAAAGACACAGAGCAAGAAGCTGCAGCTGCTAACTCAGACGACGAGAGCAGTCTCATTGATCCGTCGATCATACAAAAGGAAACTGAAATGCAGTTCCCTCCCTCAGGAGACATCTATCCCATTAGAACACTGTGGGACAAACCCATTGAGACGCAGATGCAGCGAATCCCAGAAGATAAAGTCCTAATTCAAGGTACCCCCGCAACCTACGGGCCCATTCACTTTTTCTTGTCCCTTGCTAGTACCCTGCAGTTCATAAAGGTGCCTCCTCTCTGTCTCTGTTAGCTTGTAGTCAAAGACTCCTTGTGCTTGTGCGGATTGAACTCTTTGTGTTTGTGATCGTGTCTGTTCGTTCCTTCTCTATGTTGTGAAAATCTCAAGATTGACTTAAAGGCTTTAATGAATTCAACAAAAAACATTTGTGATGAATAAATTGTTGAACCATATAAAATAACGTGTTATTTAAAACACATAGTATACAGAAAATATTTGTTTATTCATAAAGTCGCCAAAGTCTGTCATGACAATTCTTTACCATTGTAGCATCTACTGTTTTGGTGTACCATGCGTTATCTTCATTTTAGCCATTGAAGCTACTCAACAGTAACTACGCACGTATATATTAGCACATGGATATTCAATAGCTTTAGCTCCATGTTCGTCCAGTGTCCATAGAGATGTAGTTAGAGCTTCCTTCGATGTGCGTGGTGTGGTGGTGTGTTCCAGTTCAAAATGTTACTTTAGTCTGATCTTCCCTTGGGGGTTCTCATCGCTCATGGTTGTCTGGTGGTATTTGCAGTAGATCCACAGGATGAGGCAGAAAGAAAAGAGCAACGGTTGGCCATCATAGCCGACCACCTGGGCTTCAGCTGGACAGGTGACACCATTTCACATAGCTTATTGTAGCGCTTTTTGTTTTTGTATCATAGATAAGGTCTGATGTATTTTTGATAAAGGTCTGATGTGCTTTAGTACATTCATTAGATCTGAGTGGCAGTTAGATCTAAAGGCTGAAATGCTTAATATTTTAATATTGTATAATTCTCAGCTCAAGGAGAATTTTTGACTTCATAATAATATATGCTGTCACATGCAGGTAATGTTATCATTAATATTTGCCCTGCAATTTAAAAATGTTTTTTAAGAACATTTGTCTGTTTACAGAGCTTGCACGAGAGCTGGAATTCAGTGAGGAGAGAATCACCCAGATAAGAATTGAAAACCCTAATTCGCTACAGGACCAAAGTCACGCCCTACTAAGACTATGGATGGAGAGAGAGGGAAAACACTACACAGGTTGCTGATCACATAATGCTGCTAATGTGAACCAACTAAGAGATCGCATTCATAACATTCATAGTGCCTATTTTTCTGTGCGCAGAATTTACATTGATTCAGAGACTGACCAAGATCAACCGAATGGACATTGTTCACCTCATTGAAACCAAGATAATGAGATCCTCAGAAGAAGAAACATCATCACACACCTATGCAGAGATAGAGAGAACAATAGCCCTTGACCATAGTGAAGGTACACAATGCGCAGTGTCTTTACACTTTACAAGGAAATACAAGTTTGTATTTGTAAAATAATACAAAATAATATAACACCAATCAAAATAAAAACTACCAATCAAAATAAAAACTAAGACATTCACATTTCTAAGACAATTTTAGCAAAATACCTACTTCTGCTCTGCCCCCTTAGGTTTCTCCGCCCTTCATGAAGACATTGACAGTCCCCGGCAAGGCAGACGAGCAGATACTACGGCCAGAAGTCCAAGCTCTGGGTTACAGGTTCCTATGGTTTCAGCGGAGGATCTGTCCACCAGCTTGTCGTCTCTCTGCGAGACAACAGGCCGGACGGAGATGGATACATCAGCTACAGGCCTCCTGAGACATTCCCAGAAAGAGAATCGACAAAAAGATAACGAAACAACACAGTAAGTATATCAGGGAATATGTAAATAAATTTTAGATAAAAAGGAAAATAATTATTCAATGCAGATGGTATACATTTTCAAAGTTATTGCAATGGATTTGCATGAACGTGACATGCATGCTATGTTTTCTTTTCTCAGGTTATCACAACGATGCGAGGATACAATGGATACATTGCACATGGGCACATACAAACGTGTAAGTCCTTTTTTCACACTGTACTGCACCTCCCCCTACAAGCTCCGCTCCCATGTGATTGACCCTGTGTACAAAGGAAGACCCAAGTTGTCTTTCCAGATCACTCCCCCTCCCTATCCCACTGTTGAACCATCAGATGACGATGATGGGGCTGTGGGTGGACGGGAATGGAGTTTGGAGTGTCTACGGACCACCAGTACTGACTCTGTCAATCCATCATTGTCACTGTCCACGTGGCGAGAGTCGGCCAATGACTCACAAAAAGGTTTACGCGAAAGTCGGCCATTGTCTCTAACTGATTTCGAAGACAGCTTGACTGAATGCGAGCAAGCCGAAACTGACTTCAGGCAACTGTCAGTCGAGTTCAAGGAAACCGACGAGGAATACGAGTATGTCCATGATGCTCCAGTTACTGCTAAATCTCAGCAGAAAGAGGGGGCATCAGAAAATACTGCCTGTACCCACCAGCCAAGGAGTGAGTTATTTATTCAGCCTGCTGATCCAGCTCCAGTGTGTCACACTATTCCAGGTGTGCTAGAATATAGTCAGGCCAAGCCAACGATCAGGCAGGTTTGTTCAGAGGAGCACATGGATGCAGTATCACGTCGACTCTACAACGTCCTCTATGGGTATGACGGTGAGCTGAATGACAACGAGAAAGTTAATCTAATCCCTCAGGATGAATGTTTAGTTTTAGTGTCTCCATCCAACTCGATGACCACAACCGCTATTTCTCAGGTGTCACATGACTCAATGGTAGAGAACACAGAGAATGTAGTTTCTTTTGAAGTTGCTGAGCGTACGTCAGTCTCACAGGAAAAAGCATTATTATACAGGTCCCTCACACCAGAATGGCAAGAATACATTGAATCATCTAAGTATGCTGTCCACTATCAATACACTGCTCTAGGTAGATCATCCAGGGCCTCATCGCCTGAGTCCGTGTCATCGCTAAATGAATTCAGCTTTCTTGGACCTGACTCTCCAGTACCTCACTTTAGACCCTTGTCTCCCCTACCACCCCCCGTTTCTCTGTGGGAAATGGATGAGGATGGAGAGTTTCCCCAGGAGCAGTCATACTTAAGCACAGCAGGAGAAGCGTCTACGCTGCTAGCGACAGCAAGCGAGGAGAGGCCTCTAACGCCAATGGTTTCGAACAGGCGACCGTTCGGAAGGCCGATTTCGCCTGACAGCGACTATAGTGGTGTTGAATCCATCTCACCCCAGTCACTTTGTTTTGACACAGAGGACAGGGCATCATCACCTGATGCTGTCACTTTAGACACAGAGGACAGGGCATCATCGTCTGATGTGTGTTTGCCAGAGACGAGAACGTCGTCTCCTGAATCTATAGCGTCCCTAACGGCATATAGTCTTCTTCCGCCAGAGTCACCCATACCGGAGTATAGTCAGGCGTTGACACAGCCTCCTTCCACATGTCGAGATAGCTCACCGTCACCTGAGTCAGTGTTGTCAGATGTGGAGTTTGAAGGCGTGCTTTTGTTGTCTACACTTTCTGAAGACAGGCTTTCATCACCAGCATCTGCAGCATCTCTGAATGAATACAAAGCACTGTCACCTGAAACACCTGTTCCTGACTTCAGTAAGGCGTGGCCAGATTCAACTCTATCACTTACTAGACAGAGATCCACCTCCCCCGAATCAATATCCTCAGATATTGATTATAAAGATGTGTATCCGTCATCATTTCTTTTTGAAGATAGACCCTCTTCCCCCATTTCAGTCATTTCTGGTGATGTAAACACAGTACTGTACCCTGATTCACTCCAGCCTGAGTGTAGAGGACTGACTGTTATATCTACACGTGGACATACATCCTCCTACCCTGAAGCAATGGTATCAGACATTGAATGTGCCATTGGAACATGCGATTCTACTGAGTTTAGGCCAGAATCACCTATATCAATAACATCTGAGCCATTATCTGAGCACAGTGATGATTGGGTCATAGTATCAATGTCTGACACCGAAGAAGTGCCTCTCTCTCCACAGTCAATGCCTGATCACCCTCACATGGCCCCTCATTCAGATATGTTAATTGAAGATAGTGAATCATCGTCTCTTGAAATAGCAACTTCAATAACTGAATGTACAATTGTTTCCCAAGACAAGTTTATTCCACAAAATCATCCAACTGAAGAAGATTCAGCTACAACGAGGTTACCTGGAGAGCCTTTAGAGTCTGTGTCAGAGCATCACACATCATTTCGACTGACAGAAATTCGAGTCCCAGTCTACCGACTTGTTTATAATGCAGAGCTTCGGAAGCTAATCTCTCAAATCCATGATCCACAGTATGTTGGGGAAACCTTCATGAGTAAAAGTGGAATGTTTGAATATGCTGGCACTAGGACAGAATATGTGCAAGCTGGAAATGAGTGCACTGCTCCTGACGTACCTAAACCGGATTTAAGTCAGGCTTTATCTGATGCTGCTCACTTAGACAAAGGCTACAGAGCCTCTTCACCTGAATCAGTATATTCAGATCTTGAATATGGGGCGAACTGTTCATCACCCAATCAGCAAAGACCATCATCTCCAGATTCAGCTGATGAATATAATGCATTTTCACCTGATTCGCCAGTCCCTCACTATATACACTTTTTAACAGAGCATAACATTACAACGGGATTGGATAGGCCCTCTTCACCTGATTCAGCCGATTCTGAGCCAGACTATGGGGATATTTCCCAGTCTGTGCTGTTGTTTTCTAAGACCAATAACACTGAGCAGAGATCTGACTCGCCAGATTCACTTGTGTCAGAGTCTACGGAGAGAACCCCTGCTGGAGGTCAACCCTTGCCTCTCAAGGCTGTCCGAGTGCCAGTAAATAGGCTTGTATATGATGCTGAACTTTGGGAGTTTGTTTCAGAAATGCGTGACCCCCAGTACGTAGGGGAAACGTTCTGCAGTAAAACAGGTGTTAATGAATATACTGCATATAGGATTGAGTATGTAAAAGAACCCATACTGGACAAAGACAGACCCACGCCACCTGATTCTGACTCAGAACATATATTAACAACAGAGGACGTTGTGTCAGTGGTTGCATTGAGATCTGACTCCCCACAGTCTTTGGAAAAGTATAGTGCCTTGTCGGCAGACTCCCCAGCACCTCCATTTTCTTATGCGTTATCTGACATGGCTCCAATTATGAATCGCTCATCCTCTCCAGAGTCATCCTGGTCAGAACTGGAATCAGATGTCACATGTGTTCCGTATATTTCTAGCGAAAGCAGACCCATGTCACCTAACTCAGTATTATCTGGAGGTGAATATAGGCCATTGTCGCCTGATTCACCCATACCTGACTTCAGATCAGCCGTGCCTGAATTTAGTACAGATGCAGATGGTGGTTATAGGTCCTCGTCACCACAGTCACTGTATTCAGATTATGAAAGTGATCATTATACTGAAGGTGACTTTATTGAGCAAAGAGCAGACTCTCCTGACTCATGTTTATATAATGCTGGAGAAAGAAAACTTCCATCAGTGACTGCTGCGACATTTAAAGTAATCCAAATTCCAGAGTACAGACTGGTGTATGATGCAGAGCTTTGGAAACTTATCTCTCAGATCCGTGACCCCCAGTATGTAGGCGAAACCTTCACAAGTAAAACAGGAGTGTTTGAAGATGCAGGGACAAGGACAGAATATGTGCAGGTTGATTCAGATGCAGAAGAGTTGGGTGGATCATTGTCACCTGATTCAGACTCAGAATACAGGCCTCTATCACCTGGAACCTTGAACACACTGACTGTTCTGAGATGTGATTCCCAAGAATCAGTGGATCTGTGCCGACCTTTCTCTCCAGATTCTCCCATTCCCCAGTATTCTATCTCACTTCCGGAATGTTTCACAGCACGTGATGCAGTCTCATCACCTGAACGTATATCAGACACTGAAACTGAGCTACAAGACTTTGCATCTCATGCTAATGAGATTAGGGCATCTTCTCCTGAATCAATTGTTTCCTTCAGCAATCACAGGCCACTGTCCCCTGATTCACCAGTAGCAGACTTTAGCCTGGCATTACAAGAAACTATTATTTGCAGTGGGCACACATCCTCCTCACAAGAGTCAATTAACTCAGATTATGAAGACGGATACCTTACTTCAGCATTCTGTGCACAAGAGGACAGATCCTTGTCACCTGATTCAGTAATGACCAGGGCATCGTCCCGTGAGTCAACATCATCAGTGAATGAGTTCACAACTCTATCACCGGATTCCCCTCTGCCCCAATATTGTCATTATATAGAATCAACTGTGTACACGGCACAGAGCAGACCATCATCCTCAATGTCAGTTATGTCAGACTTTGAAATGGAAGTTTCATTGTTTTCAGTCAAAGGGAGGTCCTATTCACCCGATTCAACTGAATCTGAAAATAAATACAAATCAATGTCTCCAGACTCACCCATACCTGATTTTCGAGCGGGATTGTTTGAATCTATTGCAGTGTGTAGATCAACATCTCATGAATCAGTGGCTTCAGATGTAGGGTTTGCTCCTATCATTTCACAGATAACTGAACTTGAAGACCGGGCAGATTCCTGTGAATCAGTGTTGTCAGACAGATGTTTGTCTCCAGACTCTCCACTCCCCCAATACACAAGTTCTGAACTAGTGTTAAGAGTAAGATACGGGTCCATTTCACCAGACTCAATAGGTTCAGATGACGATTTAGAGAGTGATCTATGTATGCCATGGCTTTTAGAGAATAGACCAGACTCTGTTGATTCATCTGATTCCAGAGATGGAGTCAGACCTTTGTCACCAGACTCACCTATTCCTGAGTTTAAACAAGCACATCACGACTATATCTCACAGTTTGAATATAGGTCCTCTTCACCAGAGTCAATCATGTCAGATTTAGAGAGTGAAACCGAATTATCTTTATTGTTTTATGATAACAGGCCATCATCTCCTGACTCAATTGCATCTGTCACTAAATACAGATGTTTAACACCTGATTCACCCATACCTGAATTCAGACAGGCAATAATTGAACCAGCTCATTCAACTGCTGGGTATAGATCCCTTTCTCCTGAATCACTTTGTTCAGATGTAGAATACAGTAACGTTTCATTATGGCCACTATATGATAAAGACAGACCCTCGTCACCTGATTCAGTAGTTTCCTTACATGAATACAGGTCACTGTCTCCAGACTCACCCATACCTGATTTTCGAGCGGGATTGCTTGAACCTATTGCTGTGTGTAGATCAACATCTCCTGAACCAGTTACATCACAGACACATTACATCACCTTGATGGAGTCCGCATTTGATCTTGAAGATAGACCTGAGTCACCAGACTCCATTACAGATGCTGAGGTGAGACCTTTGTCACCAGAGTCTGAGTCAGAATATAGAGCCCTCTCTCCCGAATCAGCAATGATGACGTCACACGCTCGACCATCTTCTCCTGAATCTACAGGCTCTCGGAATGAATTACGACTGTTGTCACCAGACTCTCCCATACCTGACTTTAGAGAGGCACTAATTACACACATGGAATATGCGTCTTCTTCACCTGAGTGTCTGTCAGATTCAGACATGGAAACAGACTTATCTTTTACATTGGTCTTTGAAGACAGAACATCATCTCCTGAGTCAGATGTATCTGTCAGCAAATATAGAAAACTTTCTCCCGACTCCCCTGTATCAGAGTTTGGTCAGGATTTGCCAGAATTATTTACAGACAATAACAGAAGTTCATCTCTTGAATCAGTGGCTTCAGGTGTAGAGTTTGCTCCTATCATTTCACAGATAACTGAACTTGAAGACCGGGCAGATTCCTGTGAATCAGTGTTGTCAAACAGATGTTTGTCTCCAGACTCTCCACTCCCCCAGTACACAAGTTCTGAACTAGTGTTAAGAGTAAGATACGGGTCCATTTCACCAGACTCAATAGGTTCAGATGACGATTTAGAGAGTGATCTATGTATGCCATGGCTTTTAGAGAATAGACCAGACTCTGTTGATTCATCTGATTCCAGAGATGGAGTCAGACCTTTGTCACCAGACTCACCTATTCCTGAGTTTAAACAAGCACATCACGACTATATCTCACAGTTTGAATATAGGTCCTCTTCACCAGAGTCAATCATGTCAGATTTAGAGAGTGAAACCGAATTATCTTTATTGTTTTATGATAACAGGCCATCATCTCCTGACTCAATTGCATCTGTAACTAATTGGAGACATCTCTCACCTGATTCCCCCATGCGTGACTTCAGACGAACATTTTGTGAACCTGCTCAGTCTATTGTTGGACACAGATCATCATCTCCTGAATCAACATGTTCAGATGTTGAACCTGGTCCTGAATCTCCAGCATTGTTATGCACTAAAGATAGGCCATTTTCCCCTTGTTCAGTGGCATCTGGAGATGAATACAGGATAATGTCACCAGATTCACCAATACCAGCCTATAGAGCAGGCCAACCAGAATGTGTAAATCCATATGTTGGGTATCGGTCCACCTCCCCTGAATCAAATGAATCAGACATTGAGTACTCGTTGAGTGAGTATTTGATGTCAGGAGAGGATGAGGCACTGTTGTTACTGGGAATAGTAAGGACAGTGTCTCCAGAATCAACTGGGTATCCTGATGAACATTTGCATCTGCCCTTGCCAGACTTCCCTCTTCCTCAGTTTTCAGAAAATGTTCTGGAGTTTTCCACAACAGAATTAAGCCAAAGTGGTTCCTCTGCAGAATCAATATTATCAGTTCCGGGATGTGATTTAGCATGTCCTACTTCACTTGAAATAGCCAACAATGCAGAAAGACTATTATTACCCCAATCAGAAAATGAATACACTCTTTTATCTCCAGACTCACCAATCCCAAAGACAGTTGTGGAATATTCCATGCCTGTAAGAGATGTATCGCCTTCTGAATTTTCTGATTTAGATGATTTAACACAACCTACTCTTTTTGGGAGCACTGACCAGAGTCCAGCATTACCTGAGTCTGTTGAGTCTGATAGAGATGATGTGCTTGCGCCCAAAATTACTGGACTAAATATCCCAACTGCCACTGAAGCAACTATTGACAGCACAGTTTTATCCACAATGGCTCAAACATCACAACAAGAATCAGCAATTTTGGTGGCTGAGTATAATCTTGTTTATGATGCTGAGCTGTGGAAGCTGATTTCTCAAGTGCGTGACCCTCATTATATTGGGGAAACGTTCAGTAGTAAAACTGCGTTCATGGAATACATCGGCAGCACCATAGAATATGTAGGTACAAATGTCCCAGAGGTTGAGCAAGAAACTGAATGTGGAGCTTCTCATGAGACAGCGAGGCAAACGGATATAGAGTCAGGGGATTCCAGATGTGTACCTGAAATACAAACAACCCAGTCTCATCCTGGCTCACGTGGCACTGCTGGATCTGGCACAGTTGTTTCCGAGTCACTTCCACCAATGATTGAATCTTTGTATGCACAACATTATCGGCAGGATAAATATTCATTTGAACAAGCTGCCCCAACATTGCACACGCAGTCAGACAATGACATAGAGGACAATGAGCCCTTTCCATTATGTAAAACCCTTTTAACCGAGTCAGACATATTGGCTGAAGAAAGAGCATCATCGCCAGTGGCAACCACATCAATCAATGAGTTAAGACCACTCGATTCACCCGTACCTGAATATATAAAAACCTTGCCTGAATGCGTAACATTGTTAAGATCAGCATCCCTCTCACCAGAGACAGCAAGCTCTGATGTAGATGATATGCCTTTGGGTTCGGATTATGCATTTATAGAGTGTAGACTATCATCTCCTGCATATTTTCTGTCAGAGGAGCGGTCTGAGAAAGACAGACCGTTATCTTCTCAGTCAGAATCTGAATACAGACCCATGTCACTTGAATCGGCCATGCAAATGGTTGACAAAAGGGCGTCATCTCCCGAATCTGTGTCCGAGCTAAATGCGAATAGACGGCTATCTGCAGACTCGCCCGTCCCTCAATTTGCAGTGTCTCTGGGGGATTACACCACTACATGGAACACTCACAGCTCATCTACGCCTGAATCCGTGGGATCAGAGTCTGATAGTGAAGTAGTGGTCTCTTCATACAGAGCCTATGAGACTGACAGCAGGCCCTCCTCACCTGAATCCACATCATCTATAAATGAATTTAGACTTCTACTGCCGGACTCACCCGTACCTCAATTTATGAGAATATTGTCGTCTTATTTTATGGAAGTCCCTTCTATTGATAGATCACCTTCACCAATGTTTCAGGCGTCTTTGTCGTTCGATAGTGAGTTTGTTGATTTACCATTTGAATGTTGGGGCAACGATAGCCCAAGACCTTTGAGCCCACAGTCAGTTGATTTAGAAGGAGAAATATATTCAGATTTTGAGGGTACAGAGAGGTTAGTCTCTGAGTCAGAACTTTTGAGTCACGTGACACCACGTTCATTGAATGAACAGCATACAGTGATACCTATGGTGGTATTTGAGGGATATGATCTGCCAAAGATGGCCAGGTCCAAGTCAGAAACATATGAGGAATGGATCCAACATGGTCCAGAAACCTATGTTCATGAGGAAGACTTTCAGGAGATCAATAAAAGTGTTCCAGTGTCTCCACCACCAGTGACTGTCCAGGATTACAGAGAACACGCTGATGATATTCTGTACCCAAGTGCTGGTGAAGTGAAAAGCAAGACATCCTCAAATATGGTAAGAGTGAGAGCATGACCAAGTTTGCTGAGTCGTTTCACTTCCCTTGAAGGGATCCATTAACCCACTACCTGACTGGAAAACAATAACTTGGAGTGCCAGAATGCATCTGGATTAACTAATCAAGTAAAAATAAATGACCACAGTATTTGGTAATTACATTATGAGAAAACATTGAATGTTAAATGTACTACTAATTGCTTGTTCAAACAATCAACAACGTCTAGTGAATTAAAATGAATTGCATGTTACATTATGTGAATCTATTGGATGAATCACAACTTGTCATTGTTTAATGATTCTAAACCTGTGTAATATTGAGGTTCCTTTCATGTCAACATATGAACTGATATATTTATTTAGGAAATGTTACTATTCACTTACAGGCTCAACCTCAAACACCAAGGGACACACATTTGCAGAGCAAGCTATGGCCTACCACAGCTGAGTTTCAAGTACCAAGTAAATTAGATCAGGAGAAACCCACTGTCAACAGGCAAGTTATATCATTTCCCCTACAACTACCTGACTGGAGCTCATCCCCAACACACAGAGCAGTGACGCCGGTTCTCCCTGAATGTGAGAAGCTCTCCTCTCCACAATCAGATGGTTCACATAAGCTTTCAGACTTCGAGTTGTTCCAGACACAGTCCAGGGAGCTATTTTCACCGATGTCAAGTGAGTTTTTGGTTCCACCAGATTATGAAGCAGTTATTTCAGAACACCATACCGTGAGGGATTCCGAATACAGTCAGGCTACACCGACTGATTTGAGTCCAGTTTCACTGGTGTTCAGTGACTCCCTTTCAGCTCAAAATGCCTCTCAGGCCACCAGCCCAGATTTTGAATTCTCCCCAGAATTCAACAAAGTTCTCTCAGAGTTTGAGGAAACTCTCTCAGCGTTTGGATCCAAGAAACCCAGTGTTCCTCAAACAGAGCACGGTAAGGGCTCAGAATCTCCACAGCACTCTGATTCCGATCTGGAATTCTTTGACTGCAGACAAGGTATCTCTGACTTCTCTGAACCAGAGGATTTGAACCTACCACAAGCGCCATGTTTTACCTACCACGTCTCGGAGCCCCCTTCCCCAATGTCCGGCGGTACTCCCGACCTGGGGTTCCTGAAAGGGAACCCTGTATACCACGCCCACCCCTTCCTCCAAGGGGAGGATTACAAGCGCTTCTCCTCTGGTAGTGAAAGTCTGGGCGACTTTGCGTATGATTGGGAGGGTTCGCCGGAGTGTAGAACAGAGCACGCCCTGCCCATGTGTGAGGAGCTTCCCTCCAGATATCAGGCAGGCTATGACGATGATGACGACTCCCTGGGAAGGGTAAGATGTCGAGCACGAGCGCAAAGCTGTCCTGGCTTGTGTCCTGCCTGCTCGACCTAATGGCACTGCACCTGCATTTGGAACTAAACACACAAGCTGACAAGCAGTGTCGTTGTCGCATGTGCACTTAGATCGGTGCAAGAAAATATATTACAACTAGGAATAGATTGTCATTGGCTGAACAAGTTGATGGCTAATGCGTGCTGTGTTTGCATTTTCCCAATATAGCATACAACAACATCACAGATGATATTCTATAACACACCGGGTTATTAGGAACGGTTTTCACGTCTGCATTAACTTCTGCATTAGCATCTTTCTGATTTTGTGCTGATTTTGTGCTCGCTTTAATGTCTGCACATGCATGTTTGGTGGTTTAGTTCATCGATTACTGAGCCTTCTCTTCATCTTTGTCACTATTGAGTTGGCCATACAATGTGTGATATCACGTTATCCATCGATCACCACGAAACATTGTTTGTCAAAGCAACATGATAGTCCACGTCTGTTAAAAGACTCAGGAGAAAAGAAGGGCCAGCGCAGCCTGGTGTGGTGTGCCTAGACAGTGACAACGTACGGTGTCATACTGACCTCTGGTGGCTATGTGCTGTCTCGCAGGAGATAGCCGAGGAGCTAGGCGCACTCTCCTCTGATAGCTCAGAGGAGGAGGTGCTGACCACCAGGGTGGTCCGACGCAGAGTGATCATCCAGGTAAACCAGCATGGCAGAGCATGAGTAGTATAGGGACAATCCTAACCCCCAGGGTCGTGTGTGTGTGTGTGTGTGGTTTTAGCTTTACTAGTCATCTGTAGTTGGTACTTAATTAGGGTCTCACTGGATTGATTATACTGTATGTAGACTATGTATATTTAATACAGATAGAGAATGCATCACTGAGCATGTATGGTCGGACTCCATGCCATATTTTCTTTATTAATTTAAGTCCATCCATCCATCCATCTTCATCCGCTTATCCGGAGTCGGGTCGGGTTCATTTAAGTCCCGGTCCATTCTCATCCACATTAGTCACTTTAATCTGTGGTCCATTTCATATAGAAAACATTTTAAATAATAATATTGTAATAATAAAATATTGGGATGGTGCCCACTGATGTCCCTTACCTTACACATATGGTACAATAATAACCTAATGAATCTCAGCCAATCAAATAAGCAAATGCTATAACCTATGTTTATGTTTAACCAGTTCTGTTTGAGTGTTTTGGCTACACTTTATACACAGCAAACTGGATCAGGGTTGTGTTGTATGAATGCTTTTTACAGTTCACACATAAGAAGCAAGACAAACCTTATTCATCAACTGCCCACGTCTGTTGTGTGTGTGTCTGCAGGGAGACGACCTACCGGACATCCCCCCACAGACGGTGACAGAAGAGGCCTACACAGATGAACAGGGGAACATGGTTGTGAAGAAGGTAAGATGGCCATTCTCAGCCGCACACTGAGAATGCTGTGGTGTGGAACGAAACTCAAGACGCTGCTCCTCGCGTTGCCCCCAGATCACGCGCAAGGTGATCCGCAAGTTCGTCTCGGCGGACGGCGTGGAGAGGCAGGAGGTGACGATGGAGGGCCCCCTCCAGGAGATGGTGCAGGCGCAGCAGGGGGACGCCGTCTCCAGGGTGGTGAAGAGGACCGTGGTCCGCAGCCAGGGGGACCAGAAAGAGGTAGGTCCCAGTTAACGTCTCAATGCGGCTGGATCTCAACGCGCTTTGCTCCCTCACTAACCCCCCCGCCAACACGCCGGTCTGCCCAGCTGACCTTCTCAGAACACCCTCTGGGCATTGCCACGGCATCAGCGTTCGAGGCGGAGCCCGTCCAGGGCCGCAAGGTCAGCAAGGTGGTCAAGACGACGGTGGTCAAAGGCGAGCGGATGGAGAAGCAGACCGGAGACCCCTCGCTGGCCTTCGATCTCCCCTCGGCCCGAGAGGACTTTGAGAAGGTAACGGTCTGCCTCTGTGCCCGCCTGTGTAGCACAATGTGGCGTCTGCTTTTAAAGGATAAGGATGTCAGCAACAGTCAGTGGTCTCGTACTGTTACTATACTGAGCTTCCAAGGTAAGAGCTATAGCTGTCTCAATCAGCAAAGGAAAAAGAAGCTCACAGTAAGATACAGCATATACGGTCTATACGGTGACACTGGCCTTTAAGCTTTGGGTTTTCCCTAATGTTACCCTGTCAAGATGTCAAGCCAAACGACACCAGAGTTCTAGCATCTTTAATTCTTCTGATCCCTGTCTCCATCTCTCCCCCCCTCCCCCACACACCCCAGGCATTGAGCTATGCTGGAGGCTTTGGGAAAGTCCTGCTGCCTCACTTAGTAGAGAGAGAGGTGTTGCAGGATGACGGTTCTGTGGTTAAAAGGTCCGATTTACAGCATGCGGAGTGCAAATCAACCGGCCCACCCACTGTTTATTAAGTGGACATTTGTGTCTCTAATGTTTCCATGGCAGCATGGTGTGGCTCTGTCCTATCACATAACCCTTACCTTAGTGTGTGGTTTGATGACTAGGTCTGTTAAAGTGTAACTGCACCCCAGCTCTGAGCCTGACTCCACCCACTACTATTGCGTGAGTGGGGGAGGGGTGGGGCTGAGAGGGAAACCACCATTTTTTACGGATATGACGTGTAGATCAGTTTTCAGCCCATACAATCCAGATGTAACAACAGGAAATGTGTCAATATTAACACCACCATTGACGTGTCTCATCACAGATCAACCCTATTACTTTGTTTACAGGTCAAAAAACACATTTTAGGCCCCGATCGCAGAGAGTCGCTAGAAACACATCGCCAGAAAAACCATTGTTTTGCTATGGTACGCCTGGCATGCGCTTTTTTCTGGCGCTGCGCTTCAGGTTTTGTTTGCGTTTTTTAAACACGTATAAAAGTTACAATAAACGAAACTTTTCAGCGCAAGACACGGAGTCACAATGTTCGTCAATGTGACAGTTGTCCCAGGCAACAGGCAAAAAAACAATTGTTAAAGTGAACTGTTTCTTTTGTTAAGGTTATAAAAAAGGAGAAATTAAAAGAAATATGTATAAATTGCAAGTAAACAAGAGTTAGCTATTGTTAACTCGTTATTGTTCGCTATCGTGTTGGTTAGCATGTTTTGTGTAGTGGCTTTGTAATATTGCCCACCCCTGCGTTATAGTTGCACCCACACACTCAGGACTGACGCCCCTACAGCGCAGTAGCTCACCTGTGCATGACGTGGATGAGGCTTACGTAGCATAGCTTTAACTTTAACGCTGTGTGTGCCTTAATGGCGGAGGAGTGGGTCTCACTGGACAGTAATAGTAACCCCTCCCCTCCTCCAGGACCCAGATGCGTAAGAGGCGGAGCCAGCAGAGGGCCGTGGTGAGAGACGCCCAGGGGAAGAAGCATGTGCACCTGGAGCACCAGGAGGACAACCCCGACACCCCCCTGCAGCCTGACGCCCTCCGGCACCACCTGCACCTCCTGCTGCAGCACTACTGCCGCACGGAGCCCCAGGAGGTGGAGGAGGAGGAGGAGGAGGAGGAGGAGAGTTAGGATTGTTCCTTTAGGATTCACCGCCCCCCACCACCACTCCTGTACCCCAGAACACTGGGGGTACAGACACTGCAATGTTTTGTGTGTGTGTGTTTGTTTCAAATGTTGCCCACCCTCCCCGCTGCACACCGGATTAAAGTTAGTCGGTTTATGCGCCCGCGGGCGGGGGCCGGGCGGGGGGGGGGGCGGGCGGGGGGGGCGGCCCCGCGGCGGGGGCCGGGCGGGCGGGGGGCCGCCCCGCCCCCCCCCCCCCACACATAGAGAGGAAATGTGTTTTGGGGTATATTGTGTTTCCTCTGGGTGTGGAAGAGACCTTTACACACAGGCACACATACACACACACACACACACACACACACAGAGTAGAACAGCAAAAAAACAAACTCCTGGAGGCTCAGGCCGACTAGACGAGAATTGATCTGCTCTCCCTACAGAGACTAAGAAATAGAGAGAGGGAGACAGAAAGAGAAAGGGATAGAGAAAGGGGAGGAGAGAGAGAGAGAGCAATTGTTTTTACCTGTTTGCAGTTCTTGTTTCCCTTTATCCCCCCTTCCTTCCCTTTATCAATATGTTTGCCCTCCTTCTCACTTCTTCCCTCCTCTCATCTCCTCTCCACTCCTCTCCTCTCCTCCAAGAGAGTGCACAAGAGGACAAGCAATGCTAAGCCTCAGTGAAGGGGTTGAGAGTTGAGAGTGATTTCTTATTATTTTTCATAACGAATATTTCACCTCCTCTGCCACTCGGGTTAACCTCTTTGAGGGAGCGCAAGTGATAGTGTGGAGTTGACAGAACTGTTCTTTCTTTAACACGCTTCATCCTCTCTCTCTCTCTCTCTCTCTCTCTCTCTCTCTCTCTCTCTCTCTCTCTCTCTCGCTCCATATTTAACCTTCTCTGAATTTCTTACACCCCCCAACCCAGCTTCCCCTCACTAGGCATGTTGTGACAGGGCGTAGCAATGTGTTGTAGAGGGCTGCGCTAGCCAAGTGCATATTATCCTGTAAGGCTTAATGCGCAGGTTGGAACAAAAAGGCCGGCCCTTCAAATTGCAGCCTGTGTGGCACGGAAACCGCTCGCCTTCAGACGCGCGTGCACGTGATCTTCACTCGCGCCCACGCACGTACCGTGCTGTACAGTAGGGGTGTGCACGATTGAGCGCGAGCGTGTGTGTGTGTGTGTGTGTGCGCCACTGCGCGTACCCCATGCTATACATTGCACACGTTGCATGCAATGCGTTGCCATAGTACCAGAATAGAGACCAGCGATGTCAGTATGTGTGTATTGACACAATACATCTCCATGTGATACACACAATACTTGACCTTTATGAGGTAGGAAATGCCTGAAGATGCTTCAGTCCCTTTACTTGCACAGTTAGACTTGTTGTGCATGTGTGTGTGTGTGTGTGTGTGTGCATGTGTGTGCATGCACGTGTGTGTGTGTATGTGACCTACATGTTTGTGTATGTCTTTGTATATGCTATTGTATTTGTGTATACTATGTGTGTGTGTGTGTGTGTGTGTGTGTGTGTGTGCGTGTGTGTGTGTGTGTGTGGCAGTGAGCCAACCCTGTCCTCTGCCATCAAATAAATCACCTTTGGAGGGAGCTGTGTGTGTGTGTGTGTGTGTGTGTGTG
>JAODUE010024869.1:0-16266 GCA_027564755.1 Amblyopsis hoosieri
TGTGTGTGTGTGTGTGTGTGTGTGTGTGTGTGTGTGTGTGTGTGTGTGTGTGTGTGTGTGTGTGTGTGTGTGAGTGCTGCTTCTGGGTGTGTGTAGTCTGCAAATGAGCTGCTGTCACAGCAACTAAACAAGGCAAGAACTCAGCATGAGCGAGACGAGCTGTCAGTTAAGCTCAGCAGGCTCTCTGACACACATATGCGTGCATCCAAACTGAAGCACAAAGGTCAGTGTAATTAGTATCCACCTGGGTCAGCAGTGACTTTCATTATTGTGCCGTGAAAAATGTGTCTTGGCAGCAGGGCATCTAGAGGAACAAGCATGTCACCTCTGAAAACAAATGTCGTCATTTGTCTTTTTTAACTTTGAATTGTTCATGCCTGAATTGTCCATGACCATATATGAACAATTAAGTAAATGCAGAGTAATACAGATCAACCAATATGCCACAATGATGCTGGTATCACTGAAGCTGCTTTATGAGCTTTTTACATTTTGTGCTGGGAAAGGAATTTCTACTTTTTTGCGCTATCATTTTCTCTTCTCATTTGATGCACTTACCCGCTTCAGAGCACCTGTGGGTACTTGGTAACTCCCGAGGCGCCCCGTTGTACGTTTAATCCTCCTTTTATGAGATGTTAGCAGGGGTTCAGGCCACACATATGGAAGAAATGCATCTAATCGTGAAAATTCATAAAGAAACTGTGGGAACGAGACAGACATGTGAACTGTCTGATGGGAAGTGCTGAGAAGATACATAACCACAGTGGGCTAGGAATCTCTAATCTTGCTTCAAAGAGAGAGGTTAGAGAGGTACACTGTACAAACTGCAAAGATCCAACTGCTCTCCAGTCATACCTGTAATGTAGCGCGATAAGCCAAGCAGGGGACACGGGCTAGACCAGAAGCATGCATCTACAGCTAGGTGATACAGGAACATATAGAGACACATTTACCCTGACTTTCACAGCTTTGAAGCTGAAGGGCAAAAACACCTGTTGCTCTCCTTGCCCACATAAATTGATAGGCTTGTCTTGTCTATTTATAGCCAGATTCATATTTCTTCGAGATGAAATTTCATCATGCATGCTTTAACCCACTGAACGATACTAACGAAATTTGATGCAGATTGGTAGTGGGTGCGAAGGACATCTTCTAATGATTTGTAAATGCAATAAAGTGGTTTAAGGTCTCAAAGTATCACTTTGATAAATGATGTGTGACTGCCATATTAGATGGGTCACATGGATTTCACATTATAACACATTTAAAATGCATTAGGAAGTCATATCTATTATGTCCTCAGGCAAATCTGGTTTACCTATACTTTTGAGTTTTGAATTTGTTTTCTTGATCTCTACAATAATTAAAGAGGCATTCCTGTCTCTTTATAGTAAATTTGTGATGTTTTCTTTCCTAATGTGTTTGTTTCCACTAATCTATGGAACGTCGACAATGGAGAAATCAATCTGAATTATTTAAATATGGATCACAAATGATTGCCACTTGTTTATCTGCAGTTCTGGTGGATATTGGATAATCTTCACTTTAATTTCTCTACCTAAGGCAACTTAGGTAGAGAAAATTACCCATTAGATCAGAGGTGTGGTTAAATGGCATAGTTTTTTAGTGAAATATACTTTTTATTGTCAATATCTAGCTTGTCTATCAATATGTCCACTATCTTTACCTTTGGAGTTAGCCTGAAGGCTTAGCAACACTAGCCAATATCATTGTCATGGCACATGAGTCAAGGAGTGTTTTTATTCAGGGGGACTGCAGGCCAATTTCATCATTTTGGGAATCTGATAGTAGGCACGCAGGGCAGATATGTGGTCTGAAAGCTTTTATAGTCTGTAAGAGGAGACAAAATCGATTTTGGGGTGGGGTGACTCATACTGTATATAATGGACATCAGCGGGCATAGGCCTGACACGGGTCATGTTGTGGCTCAGAGCATTAAACGTCTGCCAAACCCTCCAGAAATTAACAGGCCAATTAAAGTCTTTACTCAATACTCAGATGTACTTGAGATGATATTGTTGGCAAGGCCCCTGGAGCAATAATCAAGTATGAAGTCTCTCTTTTCCCTTGGCTGGCACAATGTAGAGTTTGTAAAACGTTCACTAGGAGGCTAATCAGGCTGGGTGTGAAAGGCCCGGCCGGGAGCATAACCAACCATCTCGATCCATTTAGCCATTTGTACATCAGTCAATACATTCATGGGCAGGTCAAAATGAATATTCTCTCAATTTTGCGATTCCTTCAGTTCGTTCTCTCTCTCTCCCTCCCTCATTGTTTCTGTGTGTGTAGAAGGTTAAGTGGTAAAGTGTTATACAGTGTCATTCACTGTTGTCAGGAGTCTGATGTATGAGAAGTGAAACGGAGCCAGCGCTGCTGAAACAGCATACCACACACACTGTCCATATCTACTGTGTTGATTGACAGTAGAATTACATTAGCCTAGGAGCTACGCTGTAGGCTTATTGGCTGGCCTCCAGCAAATGGGTGGCTTTAGGGTGTCAGAAGCCTCGTCACCTAAAGGTAGCCATGGGGGAAGATGTGCAGCTGAGACAGAAAAAATGTGTTACAGTTAAAACAGGTCTTTTAGGGAGGAGTGTGGAAAGAAAATACTAATAATTAATTATTTGATGAAAATAGTGGTAGATGTTTAATGGAGCTGAACATGGACGTCAGGAGTTATTTTGGAGATGGTTGAATAGTTGTGCCTACTTTTCAATCCTCATCTGTTTGTGCCACAGTGGGGAAGCAAGGCATGAATTATTGATCCAGTATAAAGACTTTTCTCCGCCTAAACACTATTTAGCTGTAAATCCTCATTTGGCATAGCTCATTTGGCAGTTTTTCAAATATGTTTTTCTCCCCATAGGTTTCACGATTCGGTAGAGATCTTGGACAGATACAAAGTAATACTGCTGATCTAATAGTAAAAGCGAGGACCCATTGACGCCCACCTGTTTGGACGCGTCAGATCACAGATTAGATTTTCTGCAGTCTTTCTCCGGAAGGTCTCTCCTGCATGCGTGTGTGTGCGTGTGTGTGTGTGTGTGCATGTGTGTGTACTCAGCGCTGGCTGAAAGAAGGCAGCGACAGAGGCCAGATGCAACCTCTCGGCCTGGTGCGTTACGCCCCCCACATCCCCCACGGTCGCCTTCCTCCCCAATGCTGGCATTCCCCCTTCTATGTGTGAAATTCTTTAACCATGAGAGAGAGTATCTCTCTCTCTCTCTCTCTCTCTCTCTCTCTCTCTCTCTCTCTCTCTCTCTGGCTGTAGAGCTACATTGCAAGGTATCTCGATGTCAAGAAATGTGGAATTGATCCTTCTGTTTAAATAGTTGACAGATGTTGACCCACACCCCTCTCTTTCTGGCCTGAGAGCTCTACGCCAGGCTCAAACTTAAAGGGACCGCTCTAGTGTACGGTGTTTATTGTTAATGAAGCCAATCTGTCTCTGCTGCTACACTGGTCATTTATTATACAGGGGCTTCTGTCAGCCGTAAAAACAGAAATGGTTTGGCTGGACTGAGGTGCAAACATTGTCCGCTGGGTATTACTTAGAAGAGGATTGGTTCTGGGGGATTTTATCCATCTACTGAGGGAGACTTCTTCTTGGAAATGAGCGAATGAGAGTGAGAAGGAAGATTTATCATGCAAAATTGGCATGGTTTTTCTATTTATATCCTCAATACTATAGTCCTACAGTACTTCAATTGTTAAGTTGTATTGTCCCAGTAAGCCTTTACAGTATATACGCATGTCAGCTGTCCTAGTGTTTGGGGGGCCTCTACCCCAGACAAAGAGCTGACAGAAATAGGTCAAAGTTTAATGGAGCGTCCTGTCTGAATAAGATGACTGGTAGTGTGGGGTTGATAATGGGGGGGTTAAAGTGCTTGGTACCAGGCACCTCCGTCTGTCTACAGGAGCTGTGTGGTTAATTGTGGTTAACCTACTCATTTCTAAAGCATATACGTACTAGGGATGTGACGATACACTTGGGTCACTAGACGAGACAATACACGAGAACGAGACGAGATTTTAACACTATTTCTAAGAGATCTTCAATGACTGGAGAAATAGTATGTTCTTACAAATCATTGTCCTTGATTAATAAGATTGATTGAAATATGCAAATGAGGATACTAGCCATTACATTTTCTACAGTAGCTGTAGGCTACACTGTATCATTAATAGGCACACCATAGGTTAGTAAAATAATATAACTACAGAGCTAGATGCTGTCTATTCTCAATCCAAGTTGTAGCACTATATATTATGTGTAGATTATGAGTGTATGTGACTGGATGCTGGTGAGGGGTAGTGGGCATTTCCAATGAGAAGTAATTGGGAATAGGTTAGCAGGGGGTTAGTGCAGGGAGAGGGCTAATATATGTTGGCTTTGGGGGGGGGGGGGGCTGGGCTGGAATTAGGCCAGATCTCTCTGGGAGTCTGACCGGCTGGACAGAAGTGTAGGGTAGATTCTTATCTGACGAGCACAGAGCAGAAACAATCAGTTCCGATTGATTCTACATCCAAAGTGTAAAGATTACATTGTTTGAGTGTATGCTTTTTAGGGTCATTATCTTGGGTTAAATCCTTACAAATAATATAACACTAACACTACCCGCATCCACAATTTGCTGCCAAATTATGTTTTATTCACCTTCACAAATTATTTTCTGGCTGGCCTTTATTTTGTTATATAAGCAAGCTTTGAAGAATCTGACGTTATCTATTGTTTGGGTGAGAGAGTCTGTGCTGTCCTTGTTGCAAAGCGCTATGTAAATCACATAATGGCTCATCTGTTGTCTCTCAAAAGGGCCATCTTTGTCATCTGACCACAGAGCCTTGGTTTGCGCGGTTCTTAAACTCTTCTACGTACGCATGTGTTCTGTGGCAGTCTCCGTTGGCTGGAACACAGAAAGCTGGTGAAGAGGAACGTAAATGTTCAGATGTGCAGAGCCACAGAAGAGGTGAACAGCAGATTAAAGAGATGGACGGACAAGGCGATGGTGCGCTTGGTGTTGGGACTGCGATGGGTGTAGGGGGGCGGGGCATGGTGCAATGGTGATATGAAGGGAGTGTTATTGCTATGCAGCGCTGGGAATCGAGGGATTAGCCTCACTTGCATTACTGTCTCCTCTTCTTTCAAACACCCCCACCCCAGACACACACACACACACACACACACACACAACGCTGGTCTCTTCCCAAATACCCCCCAATAATAATGTTAGCCGTTATAATAACGTTGGCCTCATTACAACTTAAATATTTAATTTAATGTGTTGTTGTTTAGCTCGGTCTCTCTCTTCAGAGACATCCAGGCAGAGAGACAACGGCCATGAGAGACAGAGAGAGAGAGAGAGAGCGACCGTGAGAGAGACTATAATCCGCTAAGAATAGAGCTTGTAGATGGAATTTAAAGAGAGACGGATTGCGGAAACAGGAAATGAACGTGTGGCGGAAACTGAAACAAGAGGCGGGCTAATGGAGATGAAAAGCCTACAAGAAAGAGAAGATAAAAAGCGAAGAGGGAATAGAAGTTAGAAGTGGGGGGAAAGAAAGGATGGGGGGGGATTTCAGGGTGGAGGTCTATTTTTAGTTTATCCCTGCTGTTACACAGCGTGGCCTAGCGCAGTACTGCTCAGCCTCCATGTCAGCCTCCATGTCAGCCTCCATGTCAGCCTCCATGTTAGCCTGAATGTTAGTCTCTATGAGGAAATGATAGATGGACAGGATTTGTGTGTGCGTGCGTGTCCGTGAGGTGCTGACGCTTGAGGGCGAGCCAGTCAACAGTCAGTCAGTGGCACCATCCGGTCGCAATAGATCTATTGGGAAACATACAGTAGGTGAAACAGCTATTGCTTGCCAATCAGTGCAGCTGAGGAGATTGTCTGGAAGACAAATGGCCCATCGTCTGAGAGGAGGTTCCTTTGGAAACTCACAAATGCACACGGTGAAAATGTATATAACCGGGTTAAGCGCTATTTCATGTCAGCTCATGTTCTTCATGTAAATGCATAAATGAGACACGTCACACTTACGTAACAGACTGTTCCTATATATACAGTAGTAACATAGGACACCATTATCTCAGATTTGCATATTCACACACCTTCTAATTTTTGTCTCATCCTCTCTTCTCCCTTCCTCCCCAACATCAGGACACGCGCAGGTGTAAATGTGTGTAATAGTACAGAGACGGGTGTTTGTGCTCCACACAAATGTATCTAACTTCCCTTATGGCTCGCAATGATGACATCACTGACCTTGTTTGTTGTACCTGCTGGAGGCAAAAATACTCCAAAATGTGATGTGTACACACACACATACACACACACACACACACACACACACACACACACACACACACACACACACACACACACACACACACACACACACAATATGTATCACATATTGCTATGGAAATGTTCTCATAATCATGCAGGCTGAATATAATGGGAAGCAGCATTCATTCAGTACTGGACAGAATGCACTGCTGGCTTACTGTGTACCAGTGACACTTAAGCCTAACCTGACATGCCAGATGGATTGTTAGTCACAAGTCCATCTGGGGAGCCGTCCATCGAAACTGTTTGTAAAGGGCAGGCACTTTCAAATAAATACTTGTCAGTTGATTGGATGAACCGTCTGGTCGTTTTCGCTGTCGACACACTTAAACCATGCCCATATAGCTGTTAATATGACATTTATTGGTAAGTTCAGTTGCTATTTGGACACGAACGCAATGATTTCTAGGCTTCCCAGACTGGTTCTCATTGCAGAGTGTAAATATTGAATCTCTTGAGATCAGGATGGTCTTGCGATGCTAACTTAGGCCTTTCATCTAATTGATTATTTCTTTTTTTATTTTATATTTTCTTCACTAAATCAGTTTCTATTACATATTGCCTTGTGATTTGTAAAGACTACATGGGAAACGTTCTTAATGGGAGACAGTGTACTATATTATATGGCAAATGACAAACCGAACCAAGGTGTGTGTGTGTGTGTGTGTGTGTGTGTGTGTGTGTGTGTGTGTGTGTGTGTGTGTGTGTGTCCTAGGGAGATGGAATAGCCTGTTTTTGTATAAGGGTTTAATTGCATGTCAGACACATAAATGCAAACCTGTATTGTGTGGTGTTTACATTCACACAATGAAGTGCACACATAGCACCTTCATCTATCTGTATTCATGGTATCCTGTTTACAGTACAAGGTTCGGGCCTGAAGCAAATATTACTGTTTCCTTGCACTTTGAGAGTCCTCTCTCCCACTCTTTCCTGTGTACCTCCTTTAGCCAAAATTTGCGTGCGCGTGTGCGTGTGTGTTATGCAAAACCTTTTATGTTAAAGTATTAATCTTGAGAAACAGATAAATGTTTACTTCTGAGGAACACATTCGTTTATAATTACATTTTGAATCTGTATTAGAAGTTTCTGTATTGCAATCTCTAGCTCCAGTGTTAAGAATGGCACTTACTGTAATAGTGCACTTACTGTAATAGCGAAGGAAATGGTTTAATAAAGAGCAGCGATTCCATGCATGTGTGTGTGTGTGTGTGTGTCAAATGGTGCACAACTACAAAATCCCTTGCGGCAGACAGGAAACGGTAATACTGTAGAGTAGATGATAGCGACAAGAGCCTGTTTTCTGCTGCATTTGTGATGATCATTCAATTTTTAAAATCATTTAAAAATAAAAAACAACTCTGTATTACATTCAATGCACAGTTGAGGCATCAGAGTCAGATGTGGCTCATGTGTTCTGGTGAATTATACTGCTTGGAAGCCTTGCCCACTGAAAACTCTGACATGCACAACATGCTCGTACTGCTTAGAGATGAGAGTGAGGGCACAAGAATAGTTGACAGAATGGCACAAAAAAAGAAATAGAGAAAGAGGTAATGAATTGCACATGTGACCAAACCAAAACAGTACTTGAAAAATGTAGTCTTAAGGCCCATTTATACTCCAGTTCTGTATGTATATGTATGGGAATTATACGCAAGCAACTTTGCCAACATTACTGCGTACAGATATTTAATATGTACGTCCACTAGGAGGCAGTCCGGCGCCTCTGATTACCTCATGTGCTGAGTGCCCTCAGTAGAAATTATAGACCTGCCAGATAGCTAGCTAACCTGCCAATAATGAAATAGTTTTCTAGCGTCATAAGCATACAAATAAATTATTTTTTCCATCAAATCTATTAATTAAATGCTAATAATCGCAATTTTCGTTGTATGTAGATCATTGTGGTATACCGGGTACCCTAACCATCGTACATTTAACCACTACGGTACCAGTAGAATTTAATAATTATATCCAAAGTGTTAACTACCCCATAATTCACTAATCTTAACCAGAGATAATATATCTAACTCCTAGCAAGCAAGGATGTCACCATAGTAATGCTAGTAATTTCCAATTTCACTCTTTTAAAAATTCACTGCCACTAGTTTCGTCTTGCAGAACATCAGAGGATCCATTTACTGCCCCGTGATTTCTGTTGGTATTGCACCTTGCTTATGCGTAGACACAAGGGCTGGGGAAACGTGCAAGGGCCATTAGTCACTGAGGTATGAAGTTAATATAGTCATATCTGAATATTCATAACTGTTTCACGTTAGACAGAGAGCCCACAGTACACGTGTTCTAACACCATTTACTTCACAGCAGTTTGTTTGGCTACAAATTGCTAAACTAAATTAACAGTAGCTGGATGACGGCTACCCAGCTTCAGTGTTCACAACAAGAAGTGATGCATGGGGAAAAACAAGAAATGAATGAAAGACTTTTAGGAGTGCCCGGCCAAACAGCATAGCCTACCCACAGTGGTAGACAGACAAAGGGCCAGAGAGGAGCGTAATGTTTTTACCAAAAGACAGGATTTTTACACTCTCCGAATTTAATTCCCCGAGACAAATTGTCGACAACAGAAGTTACAGCATGCTCAGTTGTAAAAACAAAAGGAGTCACTCGCTTGGGGTTTGGATGTAGCTGAAGCTGTCAATATGAATTTGAAGGGTTTACCTGTGCTCTATACTCTATTTCCAATGATGTTCTATGCACTTCACCACAACACCTGCTTATGAGTTTAGTTAATCTTAGAAGGCCCTCATTAGTCTTGGCGTTTATCTTAGTGAAAGTAAAGGAATCAGCTTGATCTCCTTCCCTGATAAGTCAGTAACACATTGAATGGGAACAATAATGAATGGGACATTCTATAGCAGCTACTGTAGTCCTAAGAGCTGTCTGGGCATCTAGGAGCATCATGGCACTTTGAGGTGTAGTCTTGTGTGCTGTTATATAGCCAAGCACTGGCTTTTAAGATGTAGAAACCACGATAAACATGGCCCATGCACCACTGACTTCTCTCATCTCCTCATCTCATCTTATTTGATCTGGCCACAGAGGGAGGTGTATGACTTAACTGACTCATCTGAAGGACACATTGCATGGCGGAGATAACTGCGGAAAGGAAAGTTTAGAGGAGAGTGGATCGATTAGCTGTTCCCTTCAGAGCGGATGCGATGAGGTCATGCTCCACTATGGGCTGAGAACTCATGCTTTTCTCCAAGGAACTCATGGACATTTAAAGATATGATTGGAACTGCCTGAGCTCATTTTCTTTGAGTGATTTTGACGATTTTCTTTTTGAATTATTTCTATGAATTATTGGCATAGAGTATTTCTTGTGTTGTTGTGATACGCAGATTGCCTTCCCTCTTGTGGCCACTGGCGGAACTACACAAAGAGTGTGACTCCCTTTTATTCAGTAGAATAGTACGATCAATAATGCTGGGCCCTGCTGTCCAGTGGCAGAAGATCCATCTATTAGTACAGAGTGAAGGAAACATTCCTTACTTTGTTGTTCTAACCTAATAAGATGAATGACCCACATTAATCAGTGCTGCTTGTCTACTCTTGTAGGTCTAGAGGTCAGTGATTAAACCATAGTCTGTAACAAAGCCGACTCTAGTCTCTCTCTCACTCAGAGGATCAGAGGGAGTGCTTTCCTTTCAATAACTGCTTTGCTCTGCTCTTTCATTGCTCTGATGTCGACTGCCACCAAAATCTCCCTTTGAATAAAAGTCAGAAGTTAAGGCAGCAAATCATGTTTTATGTGTGTATGCTTACACAATGAAATGAGGTTGGGAAGTGAGCCTCTCACAGGGCATATTATGGCAACAAAGCATCTTTTTATTTTCTTAGAGAAGTCACAACGACAGTCGGTCGCTAAATCCATGGCACCGAGCAGAATATCAAGCTGTGGGTGCTACCAAGATCCATTAAACGGCAATATTCTTTATTCTATATTTTAAACATGCAAACCGTTATATGTGCCACATTGTGTGTGTGTGTGTGTGTGTGTGTGTGTGTGTGTATAGCACACATGTACATTTACTGCAGGGTAGTTTATCTTTACACCAGCAAGTCTAGGTGTTCTGTTTGTTTTACGAGATAGTAGAATATTCTGGAAGTGTGTGTCTCTGAATGGATAGTTAATTTCATACTGACTCTCTCATTCACCCCTCCTTTATTGTTATATAGAAGAAACTATTTGTGTTTCTTGTGTTTGTCAATGGGCCGGGGGGGTTGGGGTGCTTCTAAAGATCATGGCTGCAGTCAGTGTCCTATGGTCGTGGGAGTGCACCCAGAGTTCACTTGGAATATGACGACCCTGTTAAGGACATATGATCACGGAGTAGTAGCCTACTGTGTAATCTATGTGACGGATTAACAGATTAATAACCTCTGTCTAATCTGGGCCCACAGGGTCATGTTGGAACAGAACACTGGATGAGATTATATCCCCCGACCCTCACCCCCCCATCCCCCCATTAGAGATGAGTAGATGGAGGGGAGATACTGTGTGTGTGTGTTGTCTGCGTGTCCTTACCTCTGATGTCTATTGCATCTATAGATGCCAGGTTTACCAGTGTAAAGTGGTGGTGGGTGCTTATTAAACAAGCCTCACGTAATTATTCCAATCCAGTTCCCGGGCCACACCCCTTTTTCCCACAGAACAGGCTACAGACCACATCGAAGAGGAAATGGTGTTCAAATGTATCTTTTCTGTCGATATAGCCTAATCATATGTGTTGTTCATGTGATTAAGATGTCTTAATTGTATTAATTTAGACTAGGAAGGAATGTTGGTGTTTTTTTCCCCTACTTATTATGTGAGCCATTTCACACTTAATAGTGTTTTATGTGGCCCTCTTTTTATATAATCTGAGTGAGACTAGATCTTGCACGCAACCAGTTTAAATAGAAATGTGTTATTGGATTTACTGCAAATCGTCATGTTCTAGCAGTGCTTGCTATTCTTAGATGGAGGCTTTGTTCTGTGTTATTTCTGTGATGGATGAGAACACAATCTCTCTGATGTCTCCAGCCCATAAAAACATCTAGGCTAAAGTCATTAAAATGTACAAAAACAACCTCCCTCGTGTGGAAGGAGTACATCCCCTGGTGATCAAAGGTTTTGGTGGATATTCTGTTCTGCCTGAAGACAGTTTCCAACCTTGACTTGAATATATTGTTTGTGTGTGCGTGCATTTAGATGTGCATGGACAGCCAAGACCTGCTAATATCAATACAAAACAGTCAGTGTTTGTGACAGAATCCAGAGAAAACATATCGAGTCGCTTCCCGCAGCTTGATATGACAGTTAACGCTTACAGCAGAACAGTATGCATTTTGCACTCCTCGCAGTTTAGGCAAGTATAGTTCAGGGCTGCACGATATTGACAATGTGATATTTATCATGAAAACTGCAATATCAATATTAATTTAGATATTTTTAAAAGTAAAAACACAAATGTTATCAGAAAATGCATAAAAATATATACAATATCAAACAAAACAAAAAAAACGTTTTTCTTAATATTACAACATATGGTTTTATTTAAACTGACAGTCATCACAGTGTTTACAAGATACAAGATCTATAATTATTTTAATGGCTTAGTTAGTGGCCTACTTTTATACATGGCACTATAGGCCGCCCTACACATTATTGTTGGCCCAGCAACTAAATATTTTATACCGTATGTGATGGGAGGTCCCTATGCCGTGTCTCAGCCAAGGGATCCTTGGCCAGAAACATGTTGAAGACCTCTGCACTATGATGTACATGTACGTCATCTGCTACTACAGTACATACCTGGGTCATTAGAATGTGTGCCCAGAAGGGGGCAGTATAGTCCTCCGGAGACACTATTACTGTCACTGTTTACTCTTCTCATGAATCTTATGTGTTAACTCAGTTCTCTGTGTCCCTGTCTCCAGGCCAGGGAAGGGGGGGGGTGTTGTGGCAGAAGAAGAAGTGAGAGGAGCGAGGCCCTGGGGATGAAAGGTTTCTGCTCCCTCCCCGTCTCTCCCAGGCCTCCAGAGGGAGAACACCGGGCATCACTCCGAGGTAAGAAACCAGACGAAATAAAGAAGAGCCCTCCCTCAGACAAACTCTTCTCTGACGCTGTTGACCTTCTAAATGAGCTGACTCAAGCTCTTCCCGGTATACTCATAGTCTCTTGTTCACCCAGCCAGTGAGTCTCTCTCTCTCTCTCTCCCACTCCCACTCTCTCTAGCTCTCTCTCTAGCTCTCTCTCTGTCTGTCTTGTATTCTTGTTCTGCCCTGTCTTTTGGGGAGAGGTGGACATTGATAAATGGATTGGCTTGTTGGAAACCAAGTTTAGTAAAAACCGACCATGGTCACACACACACACACACACACACACACACACACACACACACACACACACACACACACACAAATAGGGGTCTTGGCCCCTGACTTTGAAGTGTCCGGTTTGGACAGAGATTGTGGATGGATGGCATTTGGGGTTTGTGACAGCAGGCCAGGAGGGGGATGGGGAGAAGGAATGAGGATGGGTTTATTACCATACACTCGATGACCACCCTGTTTGCCCATTTATGCTACAGATGCTGTGGCACCGCATGTTGGATTATCTCTCAATACGCCATGTCTCGCAGCCATTAACTTGTATTAGTTGAATGTAACCCAATTGGAGTTGGTTTAGCTTGTGACAGCCACCACAACCCCGCCATATGCTGACACAAATGGAGGTCTGGACTCTAAGGAACGTATAGTACTATATTTATGAGAGCTCCATGTCAGTCGTGATTGTCAAAGTGAAGTTTGATTCTATAGTTTCCAGGTCCAACCTTGCAAGTACAACGTATCCTCACGAAACCCGTCAGCATCACTTCAGCCTCAATCAGCAGTCAAGTGTTTCTATGTTAAATATGTGTGCTGATAACACAACTCACAGCAGCTGTCTTCTCTTCTGTCCACCATCTCCATTACAAGTGTGGTGCCTCCATTGCCCTGCCTTTTGCCCCCGCTGCTCAATATAACATAGCTTTGCACAGCTGTTCCCTCCCTTCACTAACTGTCGCAAGGACAATGTCATCATTTACAGAGGAATTACTACCTATGAACACATTTGAATACCCCGATTATTTCGTTCTTGGATCGATTCCTGCAAAAGGTTTTACAGTCGGTGTTCAAAATCGAAATCAGTAGGCTTAACAAATGCAACGAATCAACATTTCAAGGTATGTATTTAAATATTTACGTTTATATATGTTATTAGTTACTGCATCTAATCAGTCATTTGTGCGTATTAGTTACTAGTGTAAAGATGTTCACATTTCCTGTAACTGGGCACTGTCAGGGATGTCAATATGCTGTGCTAAGAACTGTGGATTACAGTAATGGGAAATCAGTATGTTTGTGTGTGTCTGCATGTGTACGCATGGACACTTGTGACTATTGTGTGCTTTGCACCATTCCTTCATATGCATTGCTAATAAATGGTGCAGTAATACGGCTTTGCTTCCTGCTATTGTTGTGGTGTGTCTTACTGTGCGTTCTAGGGGCTACTACCTTTGGATATTTCGACGCTATAATGGAATTTTTGTCTGACACACACGCTACTTTAACTGGTTTGCCGTGTTGTTAGTGTATTTTTAGCATGGTGGTGGGCTGGGTAATGGCGGGAAGGTCCTAAGCTATGGCTGTACTCTGCTATGGGCCTCCAGAGATCAGCAGGAGATAGGCAGAGGAATGGGGCTACTGTAACACAATGGGTGTGTGTGTGTGTACACACGTACACATACAAACACGCACACACACAGTTTCTCTCTTCCAGAATGACTCAGTTACTTGTATTGGTTTTCCATGGCAGCACACAGCAATAAAACTATACTGGCTCTGGTTGTACAATATAGGCCTAAAGGGTGGTTTTATGTGTACCTTTATTTTACCAGGAAAGTCCAATTGAGATAGAATATATTTTACAAGGGAGACCTGGCCCAGAGGGCAGCTCAGTTAAGACCTTACAAAGAGTACAGTAAAAGTGTGTGTGAAAACACAGTATGCTAACAAGTCGGCAACAAACAAAACGTATTCAATCGAGGTTCCATTTGCACATTTGGTGTCTTTCTAACATTTAGTGTAGTTTAATACATAAAGCTACTCCACAGCTACCCACCTCCCTAAACCCCCCCCCCCTCCAACTTCACCGCTTTGCTCTCACTGGCTGACAGCTCCTGATGTAGGGTGTCGTTTGAACATCACAGCGCTGGTGTTATTAAGCCACGGGACAGATACTGCTGATCAGGCAGTCCACAACACAGACACGCACGCAAGCGCGCGCACACACACACACGCACATATATCTTCACACACTAACAGAAAATAAGAAATAGAACTAAATAGAAACGATCTAATCTGTCCAATGTATAGAATGAGGACTCTGCGTTTGCAATGAGAGAGAGAGGGAGAGGGAGAAGGGGGGAGCGGGGGAGGGGCGGGGCTAAGGCAGGCAACGGGGGAAGGAGAAGGCTCAGTGAAGAACAGCAGAGTGAAGTGCAAGCAGGGCAGAGAGGAGAGGAAAAGAGAGACCAACTGTCTGAAGAAGTCCTCGTGGCGTGTGGAGGTCCAGCAGTGGCACAAAGACAGGAAGTTGTACTGCTGGAGGGAAGAGAGAGAGTGGGTGGGTGGGCCGGTGGGCGGGGGAGCAGGGGAGCAGGAGGGGCAGACCCATTGGAGAGACACTGAAGTGACTTATTTTTCCAGGAGACAGCAGACGAGCAGAGGCAGCAATGCAGGGCTCTCACTGGGGTGAGTGGAGTACTGTGTGTGTGTGTGTGTGTGTGTGTGTGTGTGTGTGTGTGTGTGTGTGTGTCACGTACACTACAATATAGCTAACGTACCCAAAGGTTTGTGTGCATGTGTGGTGTCTTAATGTGCCTGCTGTGTCTGTTGTAAGCTGGATGCTGTTAAGATGAACACACACGTGTGTTTTCCCTGGAAACTTGAGGCATCAAGTTTACTCACAGTAACAAGTAATACTCACAGTATTAGTTGTTGAACTAGCATTAATGGAAGGTGCGTTTTGGTTTGGCGTATTCAGACAGAGCCTCAAACCATTTTCCAGGATAGGAAACTTCTCTGGGAATGTCAGTATAGTAGAATGTCAGTTGTGTTGCTCATAACAGCAATGACCTATAGTTATAAAACATCTTTATAATAATTGATAATTAAATAAAGATTAAATGACAGTTTAGAAACCGTACAGAATAAGTAATAAACTCCAGTGATTCATGGTCAGTTCGAGGTTAATTATTTTGAGCCTTTGCTTGGTTATCCTTCTGGCTTCTGGCTTTTAACTGTGTTAATCCCAGTTGAACTTAATGCAGTGAACTGGACAACAGACTTGTTTCCAATAGGAAGGGGACCACATACAGAGAGAGAGAAGTTGAGGAGTTGTTTTTGGGTGGGTTGAGCCCATATTTTTTCAATCTCTGCACTAGGTAATCTGCTCATTACAGGCTGGGGAGTATTGATTTGAAACTCCAGCCTCTGAAAAACTCTGTTCCACCCTCTGGACAGTTGGCCTCATAGGGGGATACTTAATCTGCTGACTGTCTACACACACACACACACACCAGCACAAAAATAGACACACAAGGGAGCATATGGATTTCACACAGAACTTACAAATTAAGCGAACAACAACACGAGTGCAACCCAGACATCAGACAATTTATTTTTATCCAAAATCCAAGACTCCAAACAGGGCCTTTTGTCTTTTGATGACAAAACACTGAAGGACCACCAGCTACTGATGGTCTCTGGCCTGGGGGGGGGGGGGGGGGGGGGGGGGGCCGGCGGCCGCCCCGCGCCGCGGCCCGCGGGGGGGGGGGG
>JAODUE010024880.1:0-22847 GCA_027564755.1 Amblyopsis hoosieri
GTATATATATATATATATATATAATCATTTAATCCTCATATAATCATTTTATTTTGTTATTTTTATTTTTTGTCGTTTAGGCTTACAAAGAACAGAACCTGTCTTTCACTAACACAAGCATGGTTATGCCAACAAAACCAAACCTTAGCAGACAAGGTATTTTACTTTACAGTAATATTAGGGTGCAGTGTTTTTTCTATATTGACATACTGTATATGTGGTGGCCAACACGTTCTTCCACTAAGATTTTCTGAGGGCATCATTTAAAAAATGTATACAAATACAAAGTATCAGTCACATGTGTGTTGTGCATTGTATCATATATAGTACATGATACACATAATATGCTGTCTCCTCTAAAGATGTGTCCAAAACAAGAGTTGTACCACCAATGGAAAAAGAAGAGGTACATTATGCAGGATACTATCAAGTACAGATTGGGCCATTATCAATTGTTACCAATGTTAATTAGTTAATTTCATATGTATACATTTTACAGAATGTTTGCAGCACTGGCCAACTGTGTTCCAAACTTTTTGATGAAGTTGAGAAAGTAAAAAATTGGAAAGTCAAGGTTGACTCGGAAACTGTGCAACGGGAAAGGAAATTACAAGAAAACAAGAGAACTATTGAAACTCAGCGCAAAGCTATTCAAGAATTGCAGGTATATGCCTATAGCTGCCTCACTCCCTTATGTATTTTTGTGTGTTTATCAATTTATAAATACTATTTTTGTAAGACTTGTCTATGTGGTGTCTCCTTTTAGTTTGGAAATGAAAGGCTCAGCATTAAACTGGAGGAACAGATCAGTGAAAATGTGGAGTTGAGGAACAAGTATGAATTTTGTTTAGATTTGTTTAGGATTTGAAAATGCCTTATAAAAACTTTGAAAAATGGAATTTCATTATTTAATGTGTGCTGTCAATATGTAATTTTAATACAGAAACAATGCAACATGGAACTTGTGCAATATACTAAAAGATACTTTCCAACGTTCAGCTGAGAAAATGCATCAATGTAAGTAAATAGTTTAAATCTGATTTTGTGATTTGATTATTGTTTACACACAATAATGCAAACATTGTTTATTGTATCATGCTGTTGCAGATGAGTCTGAGAGGGAAGAAACACATACTCTCTTTTTGGAAAACAGTGAGAATATTCAGGTAAATGGAATTTAAATTGAAACCAAACTTTAGAAATGTATTTACAGTAGTGCAATTACAGTGTTTGTAATTTTGCATGTTCAATCTTTTTCTAGAGAATGATTGCTGCATTTGAAACACTAAGTATTCAAGCCAAATCAGATCGAGATGAAATGCAGAAAGGTTTGGTTTTTTTCTTTTCATTGTATCATTATAAACATTGTCCTGCAATTTTTTGTAAAAATTTTTTTTAAATAAATATTGGTTTGATGCATGATACTTTGGTAGACTTTTCGTTAGAATATATGTGTTTTTTTTTTGTTGTTTTTTTGTCACTGAATCAGTATATACATTTACAGTCAAGGAGAACATGCTGCAATGTGAAGATCTGAAAATGAAATTTGAACATGAATACAACATGAAACAAGAAGAGGTTAGAAAATAACATGACAAGTTGTACTTTGAAGATAACTGCAGATGTAGGTCTCTAATGAATAAGAGAATGCATTCTTTGTAGGTTGCAGTACTTAAAGCTAAATTGAAAGATGAGGAGAATGAACTACAAAAAATGCTGCTTAACCTGCATGAAACCCAGGAAAGTTGTAAACAACACAAAGAGGAAACAAGTAAGTATTGTATAGCAGGAGAAGCTGTGATAACATCATCTACGATCTGTGGTTAATTATTGATGGTGACCAATAGGGAGCTGAGAGACTGTTAACATAATATTAACAATCAATCAGTGTTGTATGCAATTATTATAATACAATTCTAATGTATATACTGTATATCTTTGACTTGAATATATAAATAAGCTTTCAAACTAACTTATAGATCAACATTATGAACTTCTGAAAAAGTCCAAAGAAGAACATGACTTGCTTTTTCAACAATTGCAAATCGCTGAGAAACTTTACAAAGATACTGAGGTATCATCAATATTCATATCAAATTAACTATATGTTTAGTGTGTGCATTAATTGCCTGACCATAATGCCTATTTTCTAACAGGAAAAACGAGAAACCCTTGCCACAGAATTACAAGAGAGTAAACAGACGTTTGCCCAACTCATCCTTAACAAAGACTTAAGCATGGAGGAGATCAGCAAAGTGAGAGATCAACAAGCAGAGAAGCTGGTGGAGATCCAGGCTACAGTACACATGCTTCAAAATTCACTCACATCTGAAATACAGAGGTATTCAACTCTATTGAATTGCATGTATATCTTCCAGACTATACACTGTATATATATATATTCTTTTTCAACTGATTGTACTTAATTATCAATTTCAAGGGCAAAGGAACTTGAACTTAACCTTACTACCATCCACAAAGAACTTGAGAAGAAAACTGCAGCCTTGGGTAAACTCAGAACTCATTTAAACATTCTATGTGCTCACTGTAAATGCCAACACTAATTAAAATATATTTGACAGGGGAAATTACAGAGCTGAGTGCAAAGAAAGACCAGCAGATCAAAATCATTGAAGAAGAACTGGTAACGTCTGGGTTTCTCATTTTTAGTGTACATAAATCTGCTGCACAGGAATTTATCAAGCATAGAACACATAAGCCATTAGAACACAGTACTAAAGACAAACAATATTAATTTGTGATACACAGGGTGTTAAATCAAAATGTATGGAGTCCTTGAAAGGAAAGATTGAAGTTATTGAACTCAGAGTTCAGGAACTCACAACTGAGCTTTCAAGCAAAAATGAAGAAGCCCAGATATTAAAGGTGATGCATAATAATAATAATAATAATAATAGCAATAATAATAAACATATCAAACATTTAATCATTGCTTTAACAATAAGTATGCACAAAAAAACAGCATATTAATGAATATATGCAATATACCCTTTTTTGGATTACAGAATACATCTGAGCTTTTGTCTTCTGAAAAGAATCTCCTGGAAAAAGCTTGTGAGGAAGCTGAAAAGACGCGTGATGATTTAAAGGAGAATGCTTGCAAAGCAGAGGTTTCATTTCACTTTCACTACTCTTTTATGGTCTACCTTTATGGTCTACCATGCCTTGTCATACTCTACTGAGTTTATATTTTCTAATGTACTGTAATACTGTGTTTCAAAGTACAACAGAAAAGCATTTTCAAGATAGATATGCCAAATGAATGCATGTTTTTTTTTAATCTCCAGATCAAAGTACAGGATATGCAGAGACAATTATCTATTGAGAGGAAGAAAAATGAGTTATCTTTGGTCCGAATGGAGGAACTGAAAAATGACTTATTGCTACAAGAGTGAGTTCTTACCACTACAAACAAAATACACATACAGTACAATCACACATAGACATGTATTGTTTTTCTGGTATAATACTCACACTTAAAAGTTATATACTATCTGTCATTTATCAGAGTGAGGTACAACACCCTTTTGTCAAACTTCAATGAAGTACAATCAGAGAGGGATCTCATTCAAGCGCATACTGAGAGTGGATCAGACCAAATAAAAGCTCTCAAGGCAAATTTAAAGGTCTGTAGAAAACTCTAATGTGCAACTTCTTGGCTTAACATTGTACATTCATGCTGTAATTTTACATAAAAATTGCTTTATGACATAACATTTGGCCTGATCAGACAAGTGAGGAAAAGGCAAGTTGGTTCACAAAAGACATTCAAATACTTGAAGAGGAAAACCAACATTTACGGTTAGTTTGTTAAATACAAATGTCTAGATTCAAGGAACTGAATATTCTAGTAATGAATTACATTTTACTTTTTTACAAACAGAGATGAGGTTAAGTCTCTGAGCACCAAAATCCAGGAGCAATGTCAAGAAACTGAGAACTTGCAAATCAATGTTGAAGAACAGGTATGCCCATTTAATCTCCCAATGTATGTAATGTATACCACTGTACACAATTAATATGAATATTCATAAGTATAACCAATGTTTGTAAAGTATTGTTCTTATACAGTTTTATTAATTTTGATCATTTAGAGTAAACATTTCAAAGAGGAAGTGATCAAAAAAGAGAAACAGATCCAATCAGTAGAAGCAAAGGTATTGTTATCAGATCTCTAGAAAAATATATTATAAACTCAGGAATAAGGAATTCAGTAAGAGATACAGTATATGTTTATATTACTATTGTTTATTTTTTACCCATTTGCTTTTTAGCTATGCAATCTCAAAGCAAATTTTCAGGCAAAATGTAAGACCCAGGAGGAATGCCAAAAGGAGGTTTGTAATTTCTATAAAACTACTTTTACGGACACATTGTTAATGTTTGCTAATGGCTCACTTGTTCATTTTTAGAATAAATTACTTAAGAAACAAATGGCGAAAGAGAGTGAGAGATGCAGTCAACTTGAAAATGAGGTATTTCTTCTCTCTAACATCTTCTCTATAATTAAAGCACATTCCCATGGAATGCTAATTCGTTTCATTTACTTTAGCTAAATTATATGAAAGAGAATTCACAAAACATTAAAAAGCTACATGAGGAACAACATCAAAAACTGCTTGAAGATCATGGGTCTAAAATAGCCTTAGCAGCAGAACTTCAATATGAGGTAAGTGCATATTAATATGTAATTAGTATATATATCAAGTTAAATAGTAATGTGAATAAATAATACTTTTGTATTTGTTCTTTAGGTAGAGAAGCTCAAAATCGCTGCTTCTGAAGCTGTTAAGAACCAGGAAGCTGCAGAAATGAAGTGTCAGCACAAAATTGCAGACATGGTTGCATTAATGGAAAAACACAAGGTGAGCTCCATTTTAGTTCAGAATGTCTAATGGTTTGGACGTGTCATACTTAAAGAAACATATAGCCATCACAGATATTCTACCATTTTGTTGACATTACCAGAGTCAGTATGACCGAATGGTTCAAGAAAAGGATAGAGAGCTTGAAGAAAATAAGAAGAAAGTAGAAGATGCCATCACCAGGGGGACTTCACTGGTATAATACAGTATGGATAAAACTGTAAACAAGTATCTGAATTATATGCCTATGCTTTTTGTGAGAGCTAAATTGTTCCCAACAGGAGATGGAGCTCTCCAATAATAGGGCTGGAAATGATCACCTTAAAAAAGAGCTGAAGAAGATTGTGACAGATAAGGTAAGTGTTGTATATAATCAGACTTGAAATAAAGTCATGATTTTTTCTGTCTTAGAAATCTTTTGTCTGCACTGGCTATTAGGAAAACCTTGAGAGTGAACTTCATAAACTGAAGACTGAAATTTCCTCCATGAACATCAGTCAGATGTCAGAAAAAACGAGCAAGCAGGTACATTATTATTTCTTGGTCACTGTTTAGCCTCTGTAGAAAGAGGTTTGTGCTGTAAGAATGAATGTTATGCATATTCACAGGATCTGAGATGTGTAGAGACTCCAAAGCCAACATCTACTCCTGTGTTCTCTAAGACCAGGAAAACTGCTTCATTCAACAAAGAAAATGAAAATAATGCAAATGCAAAAAGGAATGTAAATTAACTCAGATTAACTAGAAAGGGGTTATCAAATAGTAATGGTGATTGTGGTGGTACATGGTAGTATATGTCACAAGTGCTAATACTAATAACTGACATTAGGTATATAAGAACACTGACATGGAACATACAACTCCCCTGTGGAGCACCACAAATAGGATTGAAGAAGCACTGAAGAACAAGGTAAAAGCACTCATTACTCATTAATTACTAAGTTAAAGTATGCATTCCATGCCCCTTCTCTAGTAGTGAACTGTGACCATCGACACTGGGACTTCAGTATCACCACAACACATAAGCTGCGTATATGCCATCAGAACCGGTGTGCAAACGCTTAACAATTGCATATGTGTAGCCATATACTAATATAGTAAAGCTAACCTCACATGTACGTACGTAACAACAAAAACATGGCTTGTGGTCCTTAACCAGCTGTGTGCTCTATTTTGTATATTTTGCTGAATACTATCGTAGATGGCGATTATATCCTCATAGGGGCATTACCAAATAAACTGAGTAGCTTCTACTTAACCGTTCTAATGTGCATGTTTCTCTGCCTCTTCCTTCTGTGGCCATTACAGACCGGGAAGGTAATAGTCCACTTAAAGGCCCAGTAAAGCTTCGTTATATCAACATAATAGTTACAAAAACAACTAGAAACGTTTATGTTTTTCATGGAATGCATGAACTTTAATGTTTACTGACCAAACTACTGAGGCTATTATGATTTAAATCAGTAAAATAATTAACATTAGCAACAGCAAATTAACAGATTTTCATTGTTACAAAGGAAATTAAAAACGAATATGTCAGAACTCCGACATGGAGCAACAAAAACATGGTTGAGGCAACCCCAAAGATCAGGGTAAATTGTATTTATACTGTTCTGCATATACCACTGTAAATTATGTTATTTTAATTTTGAATAGTTATTATTTTTAATTATTTCCCAGTCTTTCAGAATCAGAACACCACCTTCTTATGAAAAAGCAGTCCCCTGGAGAAAGAGTACACTGGAGCTTGACCCCAAATCAGACAGCTCTGAGCATAATCTGGTAAATGCAAGTTCATGATCAACCATTAAGAATGTGGTTACATCAATGTGTAAACTAAGACTGTCATACACATTTATGTTTATTATTATACCCTTTTGCAGACTTTTGCAAATAAATGTGAGCCAAGTGCAGTTGCTCCACAGCGCATATTAAACATCTTTAAAAAGGTACAGTATATTTTTATTTTTTATTTGTTTGATTGCACGTTAGCCTACTGGAATTGGTATTCCCAGTTCTTACTGAAATAGCATAACATAGCCTGACTCCACTCATTACAAAATTTAAAAAAATGCCTCAAGGAGCTGAGTGGGGTAGGGAGGGGCTGAGAGGGGAACCCCTATTAACATGAATGTTAACATTTGAATTTAATGACGTGTAGAATGGAGTGTACCGTAGATAACCATCCAGGTCCTGGGGTGATTTTTGATGTATATGAGGTGTAGATCTGTTTTCAGGTCATAAAATTTAGATTTTTATTTGAAAAAAAATCTATTTTGTTAATATTAACACCAGCATTGATGTCTTCTCAGATCAATTATATTACTTAGTTTACAGCTCAAATAAAACACATTTTATGTTGCAGTTACTCTTTAATATACAATTAATTATTATTATTATTAATTATTTATTACCCATGCAGAGCCCTGCTATTCATAAATCCCCAGGGAATTCCTTGAAGCTAGCTGCAATTAAAAGGATGAGGGATGCTGGTTGGACTACTGTCACTGCTTCTGAGAGAAAGAAGAAAAGAGGTTGTGAAAAGATATTTGCTTAGACACTCAAGGTTATGTCTGAGGTATAGTCTTTAAACTAGTAAAAAAACTGCTTTTATGTTTCAACGCAGGCCAGGGGTAGTTCTGGTAGTTCTGTATGTGACTAAGCACTGTGAAATTTTATTTAAATGTTCCTGTAGATGGTAGAAAAAGTGTTTCTAAGGTCGGGTATTTTAAGGTTACTAAACGCTGACATTTTAGCTAGAGGTTTTGTTAACTTACGTTTTGCGGATTTTCTTCTGTGGAAATTGTACAGTATTAAAAGAGTTCCAGTTTTAATACATTAAGGTATTTAACATTGTTGGCATTGTTCTGGTTAGGCTCTTGTCTTACTGTATACATTATTTGTATTTAATATAACACTTTATATTGGTTTTTAAAAATAAAACATGTTTTTGCCTATCGTTATTTCACGTATTCTGTTTATAAAGTGTATTTTAATGGTACATTTATTTGTCTATCATATATCATATGATAAACATATCATTTACATGCAGCGCTCAGACATTTGCTTCTTCAAAACATCATAAAACATAGTTAATTTGTTTAATTTAATGCAGTAAAGCAATCTGGTTTCTTAAAATGTAGGATTTCTCTGTGCTTCATTAAGGAACTCCAGGCGAAGTTGAGATGGTTCTGTTGGGGCTGTTGGTTGATTGTCGTTTAATGGATGGGCATCATAAAGCCCTCCAGAAATGACAAGAGCGTCATTATCTGCTACAAATTGGTCTGTAAAAAAATTAAAAATCAGCCTTTCAGACAAGTTTTCAACTAATATTGTGTACATGAGGAATTAAACTTTACCTGTGTCTTCAGTGTTGTAAAGTGGTTGATGCATGTATTGCATTCTTTGTTTGCATCTATGTAACATGTACACAGAAAAGCCCACAGCAAACATTCCAAGTATTACACTAAACAGAATAGTCATATTCTTTTCAGAGGTATTCATCTCAGAACCTAAAACAAAACAATATATATTTGTTTTAATACTTTGCAATGTAGTATGAGTTATATCAAGTCTCATCATTGTGACAAATAACAAATTGTTGCACAATTTAACGATGGGCTAATCATTTGCTGGTTTTAACCTACCTTTATTTATTGTCTCTGAGGTTGTATTGATGGTGGGATACACAGTGGAAATTATAGTATACGGTGTGCTCACATTGAACACAGTTGTCTGGGTTGCTTGGCTTGTCTGTAAACTCAGTGTCGGAGATTCAGTGCTTTGGGTTATTGTAGTTGTCAAGATAGAGCCTGTTACAGAGGTCCAGAAAGTTGTTGATTGATTAACCTGGGTTTGATTAGTGTTCCCAGGTGTTTCTGTTGTGGCATTGGTGAATGGTGTATTCTGGGTAGAGCTAGTGTTTGAAGTAATGGCTTGCGTCTTATTTGAGGCATCTGCTGCAGATGCAGTTGACCCATGAGTGGTACTAAGTGTTACCGATGTAGGTTGTGTAAGGTTCAAGTTAGGAGTTGCTTTTTTTATAGTCAAGCTGATAGACGTCTTCTCTGGTGTTGTCATAGTTCTAACAAAGGAAAGGGCTAAAAGGCTCCATGCTGCCACAGCAAAGTTGATATTCAGGGTCATTGTGTGTCCTAGTAACAAATAGAATCAACATAAACACACGGATACACAATTTTCTTAGCATTCCTGAACATAACTAAACAAAATGTTCTATGAGTCAAAGTCTTAAAAAGTATTGTTTCTCTGAATAATATTGTTAACTGTATGTCCCGACTAATCATTTGCATAACAGAAATGTGCTCTTACCTTATCCTATCTGAGTAAAAACAGAAACTTTCTTTACAGTCATTCCCTGGCCCTGTAAAATGAGTGTTTACTCTCCACTCCCTGAGTTAGTAACAGCCAAAGAATTGTTTTCCTGATATGGAAGCAGGTAAAAATGGGCGGGTCATGTCTTTATAGAACTTTATCTTCCTCTATTGCATGTCGTCATGGAAACAAGGAACAAGGCCCTTATTTATGCGAAAGCTCTCACCATTTCTGTCTCTTAACACACACACACCTGGTGTGCAGTACACATACTAACAAACTTGTTTGTACTTGTTTGCATATGTTTATTTTTAGCACAGAATAACCATATTGTAAAACATGCATGACACACAGACATGTATTAATTAAGTACACTTAAAATATAATGTTTATGGTTATTCTACACTGAAAATAAACATTTAACTTAAATGTTTATTTTCAGTGTAGAATAACCCTAATTGTTGAGATGTAAAAACAGCATCAAGTGTTAACTTGCAACCATACTACATATTCACCTACACACATACAGTACATAGATTTTTTATACTGAATGTACTGGACTGTAGATTTGCAACACATATCAGCCCAGGAAATAACATGAAGCAAAATAGCCTACATTTCCAATTAAATCTGTTTCTTGTTAGCAATGTATTTTGTATGTATATGTTATTCAAATCATCAACAATGCAAACAAATTAAACAGATTAGAAAGTTATGAAATAAATAATCTACTAGAATGTTTCAAACCTCGTACATTTCAGTATAGTACATAGCAGTGTATGAGCAAGCATTACAATTTGGTGACTTGCTCAATATCTTTAGCTATTAATATAGGAGACTGGGATTTTATGGCTTGACACTTCCCTGCTCCCATCTTGCTATCTGATCCAGTATTTTCTATCTCATTGGATGCCTGTAAGGTATACAATAAGAATTATATTTTCAGTCACAATGAAGAAGGCCTTGTGAAAATGGTCATCAGATGGCCCAATTGAGCATGTTTTTGAACACATATAATGCTCAATACAGTGACTATTTCTTTTTACCTGTGACTTGTTACAGTAGAAACACACTAGGTCTTTCCTCGTCACAAACAAGTTAGAGTTTAACTTCTCCTGCTTATAGCCTCCTGAGAAGATATAAAACAACAACTGATTAACTGCACTTGCATTATTTCCATTTACTAAACCCAAAATGTTAAAATAGCTTGTTAAAACAAATCAGACTGTAGTTTTCATATTACTCCAGAAAGTGATAAAGCTCTATCACTTAGTATTAGAATTATCAAACACGGGACTGCACTTTCTTTACCACAATATTCTGACATTTTCTCCACCCGCTAGATTAAATATTTTGTTTGGCAAATGTATTTACACAACCAAATGTATCCATGTTTATCAACATTCATCATGTTCCATTGACAAAATTCCTCTGTTTGAGATGAGATGAAGATTATTTCATCCTTAGCATCTCTGCACGGTTAAATGGAAGGACATGGAAGCTCACCTGATACCATGCTCACCAACAGACCAAAAATCATGGTGCTCAAGGTGCCCAGGGGACAGAAATACAGGTAGGATAGGGAGTACCAGGAATCTGCCAAGACTGGCCTGTCACTGATACAGAAAACATGCTTGGATCATTCAGATGAAAACTGTTGTCATTCCTCATTTAATTTGTCATCAGACCTGTGTTTTTTTCATTGTGAAAACTACTGAGTTGTAGAAATACTGCATGGCTTCAGGTTAGAACGCCATAAGAATACCATAAGACAGGCAAGGGTCTTAAGAGGGGTATATTTAATACAAAAGTATTTGTCAGTTATGGCTTATTATTTATGTTACTGAGTTGTTTGTGTGCGACTAATGCACTATGATGTTTTAGGAGCCTTGATTCAAAACGTTTGTTTGCGTATTAACATTACACAACATCCACAATTGCTGTCTCGTTGACTCCATAGAGCTAGGTTGACTCACTGAGGCAGAGCGCTTAGTGGCTGTACACTTGTCAGCGGAGCCACCATTGTATAGTTCAAGCTCACTGTGTGGTTGCAGCCTGATATGTTGAGTGGGAGGGGATTTGTTTTCTCGGCCATGGGTGGATAAATCTGAGATCCAATGCCCACCCATAGGGTCAGAACAAGGCCTAAAATCAAGCCCACTAGTGCCCCCTGCATTGAAAACACACATATACGATATTACAGTGTGACTGCTAAATAATGATTTAATTCATCCTTGAAATAGTCTAACTACAGTTTAAAAACAAATCAATGCATTTAACGAAAGAAGCACATCTGTAGTAAATAGCTAACAGTGATTGCTCTGCACAAGACCATGGAAAATACTTACTGCCGAGTTTGTGGTGCGGGAAAACATGCCTAATAAGTAAATACCCAGAAGTGGCCCACTGATCATTCCAAATATTGACAGAGCTGCCTGCAAGAAAACGCAAGCATACAAAGTAGGCTAATATCATAAGTCACCAGAAGATGGCGCTGTTATACAGCAAACCGCTAATGCAGTGTATAGCGCTTACTTGCAAAATGTTGGTCATTAGAGATGCTATTCCAGCCATCCCGATACACACGACACCAAAAAATACACCTGGAATTGTTGAATAAATTACGTTAGTTAGTAAAAAGTTTTTGCCATTGAAATACAATCTAAAACAGTCCTAAACAAAGCTTTTGTGAAAAAAAACAACAAAAGAAAACATTTTGACATCGAGCTACTTTAGATAGGCTGTATCGTATCTCTATTTACAAGAATCCTGCACGTAATGTTAAAGTGATCAATTTTATTAATGTTAGGTTAGACAAAAACACACAATTGTATGCTATAACTTAGATTAATCAATACAAGTTACATTAGTCTACTACGAGTACTAACAAAATGAATGCAGGGGCACTCTTCTGTGGCTGTCTTGACAAAAAAAAAGAGGCTCCCCTTTCTTAAGAGTGTTAGTTAATAATACAACAGGTATATTGGAATTTCTGTAAGAGTTGTTTGAGTATGTATATTTTAATACCAGGAGGATCAATAATGTGTTTAGTGTCGTGACATGTTTCTCTTATAGCTTTCACGTTAATAAAAAATATATATTTTGAATACCAAAGATCTGAACTTATAAAAATCTGTACTTATATTAGTATTCAAATATACTTGTTAATACTGTAGATCTAATACAAATAAATTAATTTAATTCTACAGATTAGCTGTGTTTTTATTTAATTTCTAGAAGCATTAGCATACAATTTATTGTAAACAATTACTGATATTTCTATACATGTTGTTTTACAATTGTGAAAGAGCTAGCTCACTCACTAAGGCCCATGTTGATCCAGGACATCTGTTTCTCTGTCAAGCTTTTCCACCAAATATAGACAAAGTCCTCCACAGTTACAGCAACCAGGGCATTAATGCTGGATGACACGGTGCTGAAACAGCAACAAAGTGCTTTACAGTATATACATATGTGTATATACTGTAGTGTTCTTATTGTATACATGGTTATTTCTCATTTCTTTGTCTTTGTTTCTTTGTTTTATTTTGTTGAAGGAACAATTATTAGGGGTAAAGGACACATGCTAGCTTTCCTGTTTGAATATACAATTGCAGTAATAGTTTCTTACTGTATGCATGTGCAAGATTGCTCTGAAATAGAAGATATAGTCATTTATATCTCACCTAAGTGTCCCACTGTAAGCAGCAGCCACAAACAGACCAGGCACTCCAGGATAGACTGACAGAATATCCATCACAAGGTAGGGAAGCAGCTGGTTTATGATATCAAAGATATTGCAATCATTTGATTATCACAAATTATATCAGATATTACATTGTTGTGGCCACATGAGAGCAGTTAATCATAAGTGATGCATTGAAAACAAACCACCAAAGCTGTGAACAACCTTGATAAACAGAGCTTCTGATCATTCTCTCTTGTGGCCCACTCATTGTATCTTGTTCAGTTTCTCAACAATGTAACCCATATAGAACCCAGATTATAGTACAATGTGTATAAACGGACAATAGATGTCAAACTCACCTGGTCAGGGGCTCTAACATCTCCATTAGTGAGTGGGTCACAGTTCTTATAAATGGAATACATTGTGAGACCAGAAAACATGGCTAGACTCACAGTAAGCCACAGGCCAATCATGTTTACATACAATGACCTGCAGAGATGAGAGAAGAGAATTACTCAAGACACTGACACAGCAATTAATCTGTTCATTGCGAGAAACACTCACATCTTGGCGTGCATTAGGGTTTTGCAGGAGATGTATCGTTGCACCTGGGACTGGTTGATGGCGTACATGGAGACCCACATCAAACTTCCACCAACAACAATGGTCCAGAATGAGTGACGCTTCAGGGGATCCAGGTCAAAGCTATCACATCATATCAAATAGGATCACATGTGAAATCCTCTTGAATCAGATATTACAGTCTACATCTACATTGATTATAATTAAACAGCTTCACAGTTTTTCTCACAAATATATTTTTTAATACTATGTATATGAAACTGCATATTTTATCAAATTATAAATTAATGAAATTGTGATGCTCTCAAGAATAAAAAATAATCCTTTGACCCACAATTTTATATCCTCTGTTTATAAACTTTTTTATATAATGGACACAATGTTTTTGCAGAGTAGCTATCAACCAAAACAACATCCACCCAACTTCATTGTTAAACTACAACTCCTACTGTTTGTTTTACAGTGACAAGTGTTTAGACAGGTGCAGCAGGGAAATTAATAAATTTTTTTCTGTTACTGATACATTTGTGGCTAGCATTTTACTCACCAGTATTAGATTAACCCCACATATGGCAATGTGAACAACAAAATCAAAGAACAGCTGTGATAATGTGTGGGTGTGTCCTTACTCAAACGCGTAGAGTCTCCGGCCATTACCAGCATCTTCCCAGATCTTCCCCAGGCCCCCCTGTAGCACGGCCCCTCTAGCAATGACAGCCACGAATCCTGCCAGCATGATAAGCATTTGCATCACATCAGTCCAGATTACTGCTTTCAGCCCGCCCTGAAACAAAATAGATTGCATTGCTGTTGAATCTATTGCTATACTTTTGAGGAAGATATTGTGTCCAGGACACAAAATTATTAAATATGTTTTATTTATGATCGTATTGCTGTTGTTATCTTCCATAATGCTATAAATTAGTAATATTTTGGGGCAAAAGCAATGTGTTACTTCACATTTGAACGTTAGACTTTTAATGAAGCACATTCTAGATTAGAAAACACCAACATATTGTAGATTATATATAATAGGATATTCTGTAATTTTACTGTCAACAAAGCAATGAATACCAACCAAAGTGCAGTAAAAGATGCAAACCACTCCTGTGGCTATGAGCACTCCCCACAGATCAAGTCCAGTTACTGAGTAACACAAAATAAATTACAACTAAACACAGTAAGATCAAACTGAGGAAGAACAATAGCCTCTTTACTAAATGGAAACAATGTAAACTGTACCTTTTTTGAAGCAAAAAATTGTTCAGTGTTTGTGTATATTTAAATTCAGAAACACTATAAAGAACACATTCATTTAACATAATGAACCATGTGAAATGTAGCTATATACTTCAAATGTGAAGTTCAGGAGTTTTTTATGGTTTTGCAGCCAGCTCTCTCAGGTTACAAACAAGGACAAGATATCTCAGTATATTATTTAACATGAATGGATAATGCCTGTTGGTTGGTTTATTCATACTTTTCATGTATAGTTAGTTTGTATAGTATTTAGTTTAATTATTAATTCTCAAAATTCAAGAACAGTAAAGAAGAAAATAACAGAAGTGGAAAAACTTGATGGCAAATAATGCATCTTTTTAAGGTTTGCTCTCTGAGAAACCAGTGTTTCTTTCAGACAATTGTTTTGGTTTAAATCTCAGATAATTTATTTAGGTGCGGGTACGCTCCCGCACCTAAATAAAGAGAGGGATGCATCACACTTCTCCACTCCTCCCCATTATTCTCTACCTCCATCTTCTGCCACATGCTCTTTTGTGTACGGTTGTTTTCAATACATTTTGAGTTCAGGAGGAGCTACAACCCAATCGAGTAGTGTACCTTTAAAATGTGAAACATACGTGTTATGGATAGTAATTAAATGAACGTTGTCATGAATATCTTACTTTGATTCAAGGCGAGAGCTGGGGCATAGATGACCAAACCTGTATACAGGGCCTGAGACAGATGCCACAATTAGATGATTGAATGTAAGCAATCATTTTATTCATATTAATAAGGTGTGAGCTTCGCTTACAGTACAACTTTACATAGAGTCAACAAGGAAAAAGACAGGTGCTGTTTAATACTGCAAATATTCAATTACCTCAGCCTCTCGTACACACGTGTACAGAATATATGTTCAACACAGTATACAGAATGCATACTTTTTGGTTTATATTACATTTCAAAATAAAATTGTTTTGTTACCGTTTGTATTATATACATTGTTGTTCCAATTATCCGAATGGTCTTGTTGAAACGCATCTCTAAATACTAGAAATGAAAAAAGTGGAAAAAATCAGACATACAGTATTACAGACATTATTATTAAGACACTGACATGTTTATGTAAATGTGAACAAAATAGAAAACCTCACATGAATCATTATTCACATAAACAATAAACCATATAGTTTCAATCCTAATTATGTGCTTGCTCACGCTGATCATTTAAGATTAAATAATTCCTTGTTCCTGGTACACGATGAACTGGATGCAACCTGTTCTGTTTTTCAACTTCCACTGACTGTTTCTCAAAAGTGTGCAAAGCTGATTTATTTTTTCATTAATAGTACAGTATACATAAGTTATGATATTGAAGATATAAAATGATTATAATCAATTGTTAGTTTAGTCATGTAGCACACTAAGAGTTTTATTACATGTACAATTGCAACACTATTATTCATATTTTGAGGTAGTATGAAGATTTTAACTATAGCTAAATGATTTAGTTCTGTATCGGTTGGTTCACCCCTCCCATGAGCAGGGTATTACTTTCTGTATTTTATACTGGGTTTTCTGAGTTTTCTGAAACTGCTTTTAAAAAATAAGTAACAGCACACTTTTGTTCCACCCTGCCTCAAAACTATCCAGCCTTTTTATTTAGTGCTGTATTTCATACAGTAGGCCTACATACAGATACAATGCAACATGATAAAACGCAACACTAACATCTCACCTCATATAGGTGATCCCAAGTCATACAGTAGGCTTACATGCAGATAAAACGTAATATGATAAAACGCAACACTAACATCTCACCTCATATAGGCGATGCCAAGTCATACAGTAGGCTTACATGCAGATAAAACGCAACATGATAAAACGCAACACTAACATCTCACCTCATAGGTGCTGGTGATCCCAAGTCGGTAGAAAAGGGGAACAAAGATCTCGGCTGTGATGGTAGACATGATGGCGTAGGAGAATCCAAAGAGCCAGAAGGCACAACCGAACCGGTAGGCCTCCGCTGGTGTGCCAATCACCGTGATGCCAGACATGAAGCTGGCAGTCAGCGACATGGCGACTGGCACGGCGGTCATTTGACGTCCACCCAGCAAGAAGTCATCACTCTGGGACTGCTTGCGGCCACGCAAGGCCTGGAAGAGGCCGATCCCAGCAGAGCCAACAACAGCCCCAGCAAAAACCACATAGTCCCACACAGAGAAATAGTTGACTGGGCCACCTGCACCCACCATGGTTAATGAGTCCAGCAGATGGTCACACTGCAAGGTGTTCCTACTGTATAGCAATGACTGTTTCAATCCCTGTGTTCTCTTGTGCAATCTTTCTAATGTTTAACTTGACTTCTTTTAAATTCTTGACACGTGGTTTTAAATGTTTATCTTAGATTTGGACTATGGATAATGTATACGACCACAGTTAAATCTATGTAGAATGTGGTAGTATTTGTAACTATAATAGTATTCCTGTTGAGTCTTTTCATATTGCAAAGAAGCAGTGAGACACTGTCACTATTCTCTCATGAGCCTTTCACTCAGGATGGTGGTGGGAAACTACAGTTTATTTTGGTTAATAATCCTTCAAGGCAATATAGATACTCACAATTCAATGTGTAGAAGGTGATGATCCATGCTACTGCATATGCCTTGTGTTAAACAGGGTACTTTCAGATGTCTATACCTCATATGAAAGAAATATTTCCCTGTTCCTGTTGGCCAAGATAAATTTGAAAATAACCAAGGGTAGCAATTTTCAAGAACATGATGTATCAAATTATTGAGATAACCACACACACCAGTGTTGATAAGGTAAGTACTGCCTTATGTATCTCGCTTGTGAGAGAGGCACTGGATGTGGGTATATGTGGAGCTGAATGAGAAATTAAAACATTGGTTTTGTGCTGCAATTTACTTTGGCCACTAACATTTTTATTTTTAATGTAATGTTTTATTGTATGTGTTATTATTATTATTATTAGAAGTAGTAGTAGTTATTTATTTTTTTATTCTGATATGCTTGTTCACTTACATTATTTTCTCTTGTTCTTCTTGTCAGCCTTTGTCAACTGCATTTTAGTGCCACGAAAATACAAAAGATAATTACATAATTACATAAGGGTAATAAAATAAACTTTTTTCTAAAGTATTTTCTTTATTCTATTTCTATACGGTTTATCATATGTACTGTATCCTCACAAGTTTCCTTACCTACCTGCTCTTTGTATTGCGGGTAAACCTTTGGTAAAGGTGTTCACTACATAACATCTGAAAAACATTCAAATGTTCATTTAGATTTTTCTATTTCTCTTTTGATGAACGATTTAAATGCAAACTTTATGTCATGACTTGCATGACGTGTATAATCTATGAAACTAAATAATGTGGGATCTATGTCTTTAGAATGCATTTTCATTGACATTCATGGCAGGATATGCCATTCAATCATACCCTTCTTTGACATAAAAACCTCTCTGTCAGGCTATGTGTTTCTATTTCTATTTCTATTTCTTCTACTTCTATTCGGTCACAGAAAACTCTTCATCAATGTCATTGTTATTGTTATTGTTAATTATGCTTTCTAGCACCTCACTGAATGTTTTGTTCATGTTTCAAGAGATTAGCTGTGCTATACAGGGAGTGAAAGTTGGGTAGGACCATTTTATCGGGTTTGCCCCTCCTCCACAAAAATAGACTTAGACTCCACAGCGGAAAACCTCATAATTCAGTCCAATTTGATAAAATGTGTGTATTTGTGTATATACATGCTTGTTTACATTTTTGTGAGTGTACCTGTAATGGAAAGGAAGATGAAGAGGAATGAGGAGTGTCAGTTTACTTTGTGCAATACCACAACAAGCTCTATATCGAGGAGCCAAAACATGAGGGCAAAAAAACAACATTTTGGATTCACTGCAGGAGTCGATACATTATGTTTCCTGAGGCAAAATGTATTTCCAGTTTTGTGTTTTCAAATGAGTACAAATGAAGCACAAATGAAGGGCACAATGTATTGTACAATAAAGCTAAATAAATACACCCATAATGTAATTACTTATATTAAGCTTTAAATCATCCCAATCGGTACACATTGAGAAATAGAAGTACAGATTTAAATATGTTTGCTCCAGATGAAGGTACTTATTTGAGAGACATTTGTGCATCTTTTAGTACCAGTCCATATTAAAAACCTTATCACATTGTATGATAAAGTACAGTTGTGTACTTAAAGACCAATATTTTACACATTGTAGGGAACGTTCTTCAAAAAGGGTAACAGTAAGTACAAAAATGTTCTTTTCTGCTTCTTCCATTTTTGAGCGTAGAATTATGGCTGCACGGTAGGTTTGCATATTGGTGACCTCTTCTGGTCAGAGATGCAACTGCAATTTCAACTTTAGGAGTCAATTTCAAGTATTGTTTTATTTTTCATTAATTTTTTTACTATGCTTTGCAAATAATATAGCTTACTCTTTAATAAAGTAAATGTACCTGGTCTCATGACACATTGCTATTTAACTGCTGTTGAGATCAGTTACTAATAGCAATAAAGATTATGTATAATTATGCTTTTTGTGTCTTGTATAAAGAACAAGAACAAACTGGACGGCACAGGTGCGTCAAACACCCAACTGATTCTCCCTCGTCTGTGATTATTCATTTTGGTGTCATACTTTTAGGAAGTAATGAATGTATGCATGTCATCCACATAATGGTCATAAGAAGCAATGCTTCCCCTCATTAATGCCACATAACATGGTTCTGAGAGAAAGAAGGATTAGAATGCTCACATAAATACTGGCATCTTCCACACAAAGCAACATATCTGGAAAGCAGGTGCCCATATCTCCCAGGTAAGTGGACAGAATCACTCATAAATACATTTGGTTTGCATGTTAGTCTGTTTTTATTGATTCATTGGTCTTCTATTACTGTTACATGTGTTTTGTTTCTGTAAGCCATTGCACTTGCTTTAACAACTTGTTGCTAAACCATTTTTTAACTGGCATGTCCAGAATACATTTGAATCATAGATCCTGACTGATGGGTTCAATGGTGTTCTTGTGTGGCCTCGTTTTCCTGCTGTTCAGCCCAGCCGTTCCCATTTGTACTCCCACCGACTACACTCTCTATGTAGAGAAACCCGAGTGTGACTTCTGTGTGGCAATCAACACTACTATTTGTGTGGGATTCTGCTACTCAAGGGTATGTTTTAGATTGTGTTGTGTGCTGACTGCTTATTACGGGATGCAAATGTATTACCTTTATGTGTAATCTTGACACAACCGTGTACATGTTATACAGGCTGTATACAAATGGTTCTAGTTTATATTTTATTTATATCGTGTGAGGGGAGTTTTAAAAAAAAGATTTCCTATTTTCCACATTTTTGTATTCATATCTACAAAACAACTGACGCAGTAATGCGATTCATAAAATAAAAAATCATCCAATTACAATGTAATTGTAAGTATGCATGATGAGTTCTGTAGTATACAGTGCAACATTTGTCATGGAGTACTTGGTGGAAGTAGGAAGTTCAGAGATTACTATACTATTATAGTGAATGCAGCAAATAGCAAAGAAACAATATGACATACCTTCTCAAACGTCCATAGATCTCAGTATTTAAATACAGGTTCCAAATCTCAAGCTAAGTGATGTTTAACATGACTTATAATGTAATGTGCTGAACCTGTGCTTGCTGTTACCAGGACAGCAATATGAGACACATAGCGGGGCCGCGCTTCCTTATCCAGAGGGGCTGCACCTACGACCAAGTGGAGTACCACACAACCATATTGCCTGGCTGCCCTGCTGACACCAACCCTCTGTTCACCTATCCCACGGCTGTCAGCTGCCACTGTGGGGCCTGTAATACTGACAGTGATGAGTGTGCCCACCGAGCAAGTGGCAACAGCGCTACCTGTTCCAAGCCACTCAGACATATTTATCCAAATCACTCCCTGCTGCCCCTGTGATCCTTCTGCTGTTTCTTACTGATACTGGTAAGGCCAATAACAACACATGTTTATAATGGTTCTCACACTATGGGTTGTTTCTTTACAGGAATCAAAAACACATTTCAAAAATTCAAGTTCAATTGAAATTCAGCTTACCATATATATCCTATATATATCATATAGGATGAGGGTTATTCAAATGTAGCCGATACATAAATAAAATGGATAGTTTCGGTTATGGTTGCTCTATACTGTGGAAAAATTTACAGTGCATTCTTGTGACATTGCAAGAAATTAACTACCAAAAAAAGTAAATAAATATGAGAACCACTGTTTTCATGTGTGAAAGCAAAATATATTAATTTCACATTGCCTTCTTACTATGTGTTTTGGCAATGGTACCTCAACTGCCCAGATATTGTTGTGTTGCTTAATATGTCTCTACTACCCTACGACTTTGTTTGGGCTGCTTATGTTATTTTTTCAGCCCTGTCACTTTGTTAAGCCTCCTGTTTACTAGTCTGTAGTTTACTCAATCTGAAAGAATTACCCTGAATAATGGAACCCAATTAAAGCTTGTATAGTTTCCAGACTAATCTGTGTTGTATGATTCATTCACATCATGTGCTGGACTGTAGTACTGTACACAACAACACATAGCTAACATGGAGTTCCTGTTGCTATTTGCTCAGTGTTTACAACTCCTCTCACAAAATTAGATTGACCAAGAAAACTGGAAAAATAAATGAATAAAGCGATCCATTCACAGCTTGCACAAATGTATCTATTTCCAGGTATCTTCTTCAGCTTGTTCCAGGTTAATAATTGTATGGCATGCAAACATGCAAAGCCAAATCATGAAGGGAATTTGGGAAGACAGCTGATGTTTATTTATAGTTCAGTGTCTCACAGTAGTCAAGACACCAGAATATATGACAAGTAATTGCCAAACATTGTAGTTTGTCACAAGTGTAGTGTATGACTGTGTAGGCTCAGGTCAGTGTGTCGCTGTTTGTTTGGTAACATTATGATTAGGGTTAGTAGGGTGGATTCTAAAATGCTATTCGCTACTATTTTTATTTTGATCATAATGTGATCTGTGTATCAAACAATGATCAGACAGCAGAATAGTTTACAATTCAAGGCTTAAATTCCCTACCAATTATACTTTGAAAATCGAAGCAATGGATGAAATGGAATTTGCTTCTCTCAGCATTCTTCTTAGAAAGCTGCATTGACGCACAAACCTAAACTATTCCATTCAGGCAAGCTATTGTTCTCAGATTTAGGCTATTCATTGGCTGCACCTCTGGAGCATGCCTTAATAATGTCACACTTTTACTTTTCCTTCATGGTTTACTGATGTGATCTTATATTTAGTAAAATTAAGATATACTAAAATATTCCATACATAATGCTTGTGTGCCCTGCTTTTCGGGCACATTTACACCTAATGCAGGATGGTCGCATTCTATTAAATTTTCTTGCAAGCAAATGCCATTGCCTAACATAAATGCAATTATTCTATAACAAATGTCTTTAGGTGGTTGCCTGACCAAGAGTTGATCCCCGGGCGCTGCACAGTGGCTGCCCACATCTCCCTTAATTAAGGGATGGGTTTAAGGCAGAGAACATATTTCGCTACATGTATGTAACAATTAAAGCACTTTTACATTATAGGCCTATCACAATTATCCAATATTATAGTATATTTAAGACTTTCAGAAGTTTTGATTGTAGGCTACATAATTAAAATGATAAAATCATCCTAACACAAGTCCTAACAATTAGGCTGCTAAAATAGCCTAGGCCTATTAACACATTTTCATAGATTTCAGCTTTGGAAACATGAAAAACAAATGAATATGTAAGATTTCTTATTATATTTATAATATTTATAATATATATTATATTTATAAGAGTTCTTATCAAACATACACCGCTAGATCATGGGCTATTTGGCCTGTGAATAAATCATGACATGGATGTAGGCAGCCCTATCTTAATATACGAACGGCGCTAGACAGAGCATGGATGTATTATGGGCTCGCTAGAGGCTAGAGGCGGGCTAGAGGCTAGAGCAGGGGTAGGGAACCCTGGTCCTGGAGAGCCGCAGCCCTGCATGTTTTAGATGTCTCCCTGCTCCAACACA